>BLKR01003373.1:0-148766 GCA_011170035.1 Teleogryllus occipitalis
CTCTCTCTCTCTCTCTCGTCACCCCTCTCTCTCCTCTCCCTCTCTCCTCTGTCTCCCCTCCCCTCTTTCTTTCCTCTCCTCGCTCTCCTCTTTCTCTCTTCCCTCTCCAAGTGGGAAACGTAGAAAATAATGCAATTTGAAGAAACTCCAATGATGCTCATAATGTAAAGTGAGCGCCAATGCATTTACTGATGCCGATCTCCTCCGCCAGATACCGCAAGTGGGCTCGGGCAATGTTGGCAACTGCACTTTGTTTTCAGGAAAATAATTGCCTCTTGAATTGGTGCACGTTTTTTTCAATTGATGTAGTAGATGATGGATGACTGATCGGAAGGGACGACTGCCGTTTGTCTAATTGTTTCGTGCAAATATTGATGTCTTGTCACATTCAGCAACGTTACTGTTGGAAGTTTCCACTGGAAAACGCCCTTCGTGATTCACCCGTCGATTTGCAAACTGAATGAATGAATAACCCAATATTAGGAATGGCTGCGTTTAAAAGATTACTTCCCGCTGACCGGGCACAAAGGCGTCTATCTCTAAACTGACGAAGGCCATGTCAGAGTCACTTCGCAAAGCGGACGGATCCCCCCCCCCCGTCGTCATCCCTAAGTTGAGCAAGCTGAAGGGGACAAACCGCACCCGTTGGCAACGTCGGGCGCCGTCTCCTTCACCTTCCCGTGTTTTTCGGCGCGGTCGACGGGAGTTCAAGTATGAGCGAACGCGCCGCGCCGCGCCGCGCCGCGCCACCCAGCGCCGTACCAACTCGAGATTGGCAGCTTTCCATCTTTCCATCCGTCACTGTGTGCGCGCGCGTTGCGGCTCGGGGCCTGCCGAAGGCTCAAGGCGCCGTGCGGCGTGGCCCGACGGTGGGAGGAGCGGCGTGTTTCCCCACTGGGCTCCGGGCTGCCGCCGCCGCCGCTTTTTGTGCGTGCCTCGCACGTCGAACGGCAAGCAGCTCCGGCGAACTCCGCGTACCTCGGTCGCCTGGACGCCACGGTTGGCTCGTTTGCTCCCCCGGAGGCATCCCATAGTGCCTGCCCCACCTGAACACTTCTCTCGTATTTACTGTATTTAAAAACTGTATTATTTGTTGATGGCGCAAGTATTTCGTTTATTTAAGTGTTTATTCCTTGTGTTATTTCGTATTTTTGGCGAATTCGAATGTTAGGTTTCGGCGCTGTAAATGTTGGTAAAAAACCGCCGCTGGTTGAGGATCGTTGCTGGTTTTCATTAATTTCCATGTAATTGTAGTCAACTGTGAAAATTGTTTGTCAACTCAAGCGCTTTTGCGAAGCAGCTGGAGCCGTCACATTGCTTTGCATTGCGTCGCGTCGCATCGGTGTGACGGGCACCTTCGCAGACCTTGGTTCCGCGTGGCCGATCGTCTCCCATCCCCGCCACATCCCGCTGCCTGGCCCCGCTCCACAGCCTCGCTTGTCCTCATACTCCCACGCCCCGCCTACGCTTCTCCACCTCCTCCTCCTCCTTGCTCACACCCGCCTCCACGTCCTCGCCCCTCGCTTTCGCGCCCCGTCCCCCAACCACGCCTCGGCTCCTCGCACCGGCCCCCCGCCCCAGCCATGACCCTGCGTTCGCTCCGCCCTTGCCCCGCTCCCACTCCCCCCGTTCCCACTTCGTCCCCACCCCGCCTCTCGCCCGCGCACAGTGCACATTCCGGCCCCGCGCCGGCTCCCGCCCCCGCCTTCTCCTCGCCCCTCGGAATGTCGCAGGCGTTCCGGGAAACGCGCCGCGTCCCGCCGGCCCGCGCTTCGCCGACGCCGACGTGCCTCGCGCGCGGTAGCCTGGTGCAGCGCGCCGGCGCACGGTGGTGCATTTTCCCGAAATCCTGGCCAAAACCTCACAAATGAAATCGCGTTTACTGCACTTTTGCAAATACTACGACACACTGTATACTTGGGGGCATCTGTTTCTGCCCACTTCGTGTCTCTGGGTCAATTCCCCTGGCACCAGTAGTCACCCGAACTTACCCTTCGCGGCGTTCGGTAGACGTGCAGTGCGAGAGTCACATAGAGAGACCGTCTTTATTTGTAAGTGGTGGCCATACATAGTTGTGCAGAGAAAACTGGCAGTATGAATTCTCTTCCTGAAGGTTTGTAGAGTATTTTCATGTTTGTTTTATAATGCATTAATGCATAATACCCATGTGGGATGAAATATTAAAATGCATGAAATTAATACAACAATTTTAATTTCTCGTAAGTTCACGTAGACTGAAAGTTACCAATTTCGCGGAATTCCACGATGTTTCTAATTTCGTTTACTAGCTGAATCTATCCTCTTTGGAATCCAGTTATAAAATCATGCCCCAACTTGCCCCATTAGTAAATACAAAGGTATTAACTTTTCGTCGAGCACGCGTGACCGCCAAATATGACTCGTCGAGATCCGTCCTGAGAACGGGAACTGCTTTTACAACACTTTTTCTAGGGGAAAATTTTGATTCTTTTTATTGAAATAACAAATTTACTCAATATTATAAACAAAAAATGAATATTTTTAATTTTTGTAATAGATTATGACTTTTCACTAATATTACATGAACATAATATTTACGTACATATTACATCTTCTGGATTACGCACATTTTATTTCATTACAAATTGTACATAAAGTAATATTTACAAAAAATGTGGCATCAAAACTCGTCCTCAGGAAGGGTGTGCGCTCGTCTAAAGGTTAAATATGTACGTGATATCAAAGAAACGCATCGTAACACTTTTTAAATTTTTAAAAATTAAATCAAAAATTCAAATGATCGGAAAGTAATACTGTTTACTTGTAAGTTACATACCAACAATTATTTCTATTACATTGTTATTGTTACAACATTAGTATTATATTGTTTTTAATGAAATAATACTGTAACTACAGATTCAATATGGACAAGAAACGCATTGAAATGCAATTCAAATAAAAAATGGGTCTGAATGTAGAGCTTTCCAAACAGGATAATGTTAATAGCCAAGATAGTCATTCAGCAAGACGCTTTTTTGAGAAGTCTAAAGATTCCTCAGAAATAGCGGGGATAGGTGAGGGTTTAATTAAGAGATTTAGAAAACATTTGTTGGCAATGTCCAGTGGATACGCCATCAGCATTACTTTTTATAGTAGTACGCACTGGAAACTGCCAAGAAATGTGTTTCCAAATATTCATGGTATTGCATGCCTAGACTCTATTCACAAAGATATAAGACGGTATGGAGGATTCTCGTGAACATGTTTAAGACTGCACCCAATCCAGGAGATGTTAAATCGCCTGTTATCTTCTGTTCCTTTCATATCCAGCTTGAGAGATCTTCCCAAAAGAAAGTTAAAATTCTTGAACAAATATGCTTTGTCTCATTTGCCTGAGTCCAATATCACCGTAGGGAGAAATGTACCCTAGTGAAAAATGTGATCTTCCTTTCCGGTTCTTCGGAAACTGTATATGAATTTTCTCTGGCAGAGGGCATGAGATGGCATTAATACCACGCTTCTTTATGCCAAATGTTATCAATTAATATGTAAGTAATCCCTACGGTTTTCTAAAGCCAATTTTATGAATTGATAAAATTTAACCAAATTTATGTAGAAAAATGTATATTTATATTTCACAGATTTAAGCAGTGCATTATTCTGGTATTATGTTACCAGCTCTCTTACATTATAAAGTTAATTCAAAATAATTTTGGTCGTCGTAGAAAACATACTATAGCTCTCAGAGATTTTGGCCAGGAAATCGGCAAAATGCTCCACTGTGCGGCGTTAGCGCTTCGCGGGGACGGGATTAAAATTGTCGACCATCTAGGTATAACTAATACAAAATTCACTCAAGAACAGATGGTGAGTACAGTACATGCAGTCTTTGGAACTAACTAGCATTTAAAAAAATTGTTTGTGTCTGTAAAACAAATCAAGTACAGTACAATAAAACCCATCAAATAAAATGTCTCGCTTTGCTACTGCGTACTTCTTGTTTAATGTTTTCTAATTTTCTCTCAGTCTGCAGTTTTTAGAGAGTTGCATTGGATAACTAGGAGTATTTTCAGGTTTTCCATCTTAAAAGAACCTGCGGTTGTCGCTAAGGATAGTTTTGTATCTGGGAAAGCTCCTCTCATCACATCACATGACGTTACGGGAGCGTATTTGAAGGCGGCGATGTCACTGCAGGGCAGCTTTGGTTCATTGTCTTCAAATGTTGCGGCTTTTCCAGAAATTATGTAGCTAATTTTGCACGTTGTAGAATATCCAGGAATTCCTGAAGAACTCTCAGCAATTTGTTGTACACTTTTTCAGCCACATGACCGAGAGCTCGGCCCAACTCACTTCGTTCAAATTTACTAACATTTCAAATAATCCTTTGTGGTATAATTTTTGAGTTTATTTGTGACAATATTACCTGATACATTGTCATGCGAGACACATTTGCCTTTGATTCTTGCGTCCTTAAAAATATGACATATGTATGCATTTTGGGCACAATTTGACCGACATATAACCTTTTACTAAAAACGGTGTAAATATGACTTTATATGCACAACAAAAATAAGTCTTTCTAATCGACAGTACCTGAATTCGTGCATAAATTGTTTTAAAAGTCTCTTGAAGGTTCAGAAAAAATATATGACTTGTCATTAAAATCCGGGTCCTATTAATGCCGCATAGAAGTTAAACTTGTAGTGTACTTAAGGAAACAATAATTGAACACATTATCTGCTTAAAAGCGTTTCAGAAAGTACAAAATGTATGTTATTTTATTAAAGCACGTCATTCGAAGGATATCATAAAGATATTTATATTATTCTCGTTTACGAAATGTTTTGTTGCTTATTACCAGTTGTATTAACCGAGAGGGGTAGTTCAGTGCATCGACTGTCACTGCAGCGCCTTTGACCTGAAGGTCCTAGGTTCGAGTCCTGACGGCAGGATTTTCGTCACTAGCTTTTCAGCTAGGTCGAATTCGAATAGTTTTGCGTCGTTTCCCCGAACAACACCGGGCGAATGCCGGAGCAGTACCCAACCAAACGGGCCACGGACCGCCCGCGATCTTTCCCTCCTCTTCCTTCTGCTATCCTCTCCCCTTACATACACACACTTACACTAACATGCACTACACTACCACATATTCCGGGAGACTGGTCGGGAGCTTGGGCCGGCTGGTGGGATAGTCTTGGTTAGGGGGAAACCCCGCTAGCCGACGGTAGGTCGGCGCCGGATCTCGCCATCCAGCGGGGGAAGATCACAGCCTCCTCTCGAGGAAAAAAAAGTACTATACTTACGGGACTAATGACTCGAAACGCGTCCGGAATCACTAACCAACCAACCAACCAACCAACCAGACCTGGAAAAATTAAAATGCTTTCGTGCCATCCGATTCAGACTATCTACTGGAAATTGTCTCAGAGTGCGTATTCATGTGCGTATACACAGAAAAAGAATTCGGATAAGAAACGTGTGTAATGAACAAAGTAATTATGAAATATTTCTATTTCAGATTTACATGGCAAATATAAGAGAGCATTTTTAAGCATGCAATTGTGGAGATGAATGAACAGTGAGATTGAAGAGGAGTGAAATTATTCTCATGAGAAAAACTTCGTCTTCGATACTCTACCATTTTTTCACGAAATAGAAAGTGTTGAATGTAGAAATTGTAATATCTTACCTAAACAATAACATAATCTTAAGGGAAATATTCGTATTACTAAAGATAAATTACTTGATTTCTCGTGTACTTCAGATCTACTTTGCGTGCGTGCAAATGTATGTACACTTCCCATGCCTGTTACAAATGAAAAGGGTAGAAGGCATGCATTAAAATTACTCATAAGGAAGTGCGCGTGGCAAAATGAAATCTTACAATGAAAGAAATTGTGTAACTTGTAAGTAATATATTTTTCATTTAACCTTTTTATTCTAAAACAATTAATGTTCTGTTCTAGACGTAAAGTTTGTGTTTTCTATTGTATATTCGTTCCTGTGATGATCGTTTTCAGTTTCGTAATTTTTCGTCTTAATGTGAATTAAATTTGAATTCCTGGGTTGTTTTGCCTTTGGCGAGGACGCCTCAATTTCCGCGGCAGCCGAGCTTTACTTGCACAATCGCTCACGAATTCTGCGCTATCTTTGCTTAGACGGAGAAAGCGGAAACAATGGGGATGGAAATAGCTCCGAACAGCACTTTCTTACGAGAGCGGGCCTTACGTCAGGCGAGACGTCATTATGCCAAACTCGTCTACTTGGGAGTTCTGAGAAACCTCAAACTATGAATCACTGGGCAACTTGTTAAAACAAAGTTAATAGAAAAGGGCCGTGAATATTATGAATGAATAGTGTGTTTTCAGAGGAAAACATCAATATTTTGCTCCTAAATGGTTACAAGAGCTACATTTATTGTATCTGTGTTCCTTTTTTTATGCTGGTAAATGTGTATAACACTTCGCGCTGTGACATAACTTTGTGTTCAATAATAAGATTGATTTAGAAAATAATTACGCCAATTACTGATATCCTAACCAAATATTCAGATTTAAATTTAAATTGCTTTCATTGTCTTTACGGTTCTTGCGTTCGTTGTAAAACAATACTTGTATGCTGTTGTAAAGCGAATTAGATGCAAAATGTGAACGTTGTTCTTCCTCGCTACTGTTACAGTCCTGCTTATCTCAAAACGTGTTGTTTAAAAATTGAAAAAGTGACGTACGAAAATGCTGGTCGTTAATTTGCGTATACCTACACTTACCTACCTACAAAAATATATGTTGAATGTAATGTTATAAAATAGCAAGGAAGCTTAATCACAAAGGTGTTTATTATCCTGGTGAATTATCTTTCATCGCGGAGCCTCCTAGAAGAGTGAGCTCGCTTCGCGCCGCCTGCCAGGGCGAGCGGCGGCTCTCGCGAGCCCGGCGTGAAAGTGGCTGTGCGCGCGCCCGCGTTCCTATCGGCCGTTCCGTGTCGCCTCGCAGACGCAAGCACGCGGAGCCGCCACCGCCTCCCCATCTCCCGCCCGGTGCCCGGCACGACGGCAGACGCCCCCCCGCCGCCGCCATCGGCGACGACACTATCGCTTCGGTATCGCGCACGTAGCCCACCGTCGTTGCCGCGGCGCCATTATCGTTTCCCGCGTCACAGAGATGACGAGCGCCTCCACGGCCGTCGTCGCCCGTTGCAGTTCGGCAGCGCAGCCCCGTGCGGCATCGGTGGGTTTTGCACTGGGCTCCCGCATCCCACCGCCGCTATGGCCCCCGTTCGCGTGTTGAACGTGGCCCTGCGGGTGCGCCGCTACGTCACCCAGCGAACACGCGGCGCGGACGCCAGCGTGGAGAGGCGACCGTCGACGCCGGTGAGTTGGCCAGCTGGCCCCGCAGGCAATGCTTTTATCGCTCTCGCCCCAGTCCGGCGCGGCCCGCCGGTGACAGTGCGCGGGAGGATCTCGCGGTGTCCTCTTGAGGAGAGCTCTCGACTTTTGTTTCGTGGAGTGGATGTGCTGTACTGATAAGGAGTTAAGTTGCGAGTGGCTCTAGCTATGTGGGTGATCGTTGATGCGGATGCCACGGAGGCTTATGAGATTGGAGAAGTGGATTTGTGTGAAGAGGATGACGTCTACGATTCATTCGAGGTGTGTGTGTGTGTCTGTCTGTGGTAAATTTGTTTGGAATTAATTTACCTCGCATTACAAGGTTAAAATGAACTCAGAAGTGATTAACGTTGCAGCATATTGATGCTGCAATTTCATCAGTGAAGTGAAATGTTTTGTCATTGAAATTATGGTACATGTTTACTGATAGAGTAAGATTAGTGATGGTTTGATTATAAAATTCATTTCGAAAGAAATTTCGTATTCATCTTACTAAAATTTGGGAAACAATGCAACATTACTCTTTGTTAAAAGATTTCGACGTTCGTTGATTTCTGGATTGAAATCAAAAAAGTAAATTTGGTATTTTCCAACATGACAAATATCTAAAAGTTTTCAGCATGGGATTTGTCTAAAACGTATTCCTAAACTCGACGAGAAAGATAATTTCGTGGTCATTTGTGCATAATTTGTTGGCGCGACTTCGAAACGTACCTACTATCGCTCGGGAAATATAACGCGAGTCGACCTTATCAATTCAAAATTGTATTAATTTCATTCTCGTTAATTTCCAGTTCAAATTCAAAAATGAAGTATAATTATTTCTGACGAATAAGATAGTGATTTTTTTTAATGGACAGTTTGTGTGTGTGTGTGTGTGTGTGTGTGTGTGTGTGTGTGTGTGTGTGTGTGTGTGTGTGTGTGTGTGTGTGTGCGTGTGCGTGTGCGCATGAACACATTGCACAGTGTTATTACTTTTCGAAAATTGAAATGGAATATTGAATATTAAAAAATTGAACTCCCGTCGCAAACTGAAATCGGTGAAAACTCCGAAACGATTAAATAAAACTAACCGACGGAAAGAATTCCTGTTGGCTACTTTTAGTTCTCAAGCACATGCTAATTAAAGTATGTGTTTCATTTGCTTCACATTTTATATTAACCGTCAAGTTGCTTCACAAGGTTTTGTTTCAAGCTCGAAAAGTTTGAGGAGAATTAGTTACCTTAGTGCGCTTTATGAAATTACGATCAAGGTTTACCAACGATCGAACGTCACTCGTATGTTTGAATATCTATAGATAACCGTTATATCTGTGGAAACCTTAACTGGGTTTCCACGCAAGGGCCTGTTATCGCAAGTACAGCTAGAATAGGATTATTCCTGAGGGAAAGTCATTCTACGCGGGTGCGTCAGATTTCCTGAGGATTTCATTTTTGCAACAGTACTTGTTTACTTTAGGAGTGGAGAAGTGTCCTGATACTAAAAAAGAATGGCTAAATGTTTTAGGGTTCGTTTCGTGATTTTTATTTCTAAAGAACGCCTATAGTTGCCCTTTGTTATTAAAAGCCCAAACCGTCCAGGAAGTTTCATTTTCAAGAACATGGATTTCGTGTTAACATCTTGAACTTCGACTCCGCGATTATGCGAATAATAAGAGCAGCTAAAACGGCAGAAAAGACTTCTAAAAGAGCAGCTGTTTGTAACGCAGCAAAGACTACATTTTTAACTACATCGGCCGTTCTGGAGTTCTATTATAGTAGTGCACGGCACGGCAGATTCTGACCCACATTCCACAGAATTTCGAAAGAATTTGTGGCGTCAAGGACAGGCTTCAGAAAATATTTAGGGAGGTATTAAGATAATTTTAAAAGATACATTAAAACGATAAGTTGTTTAGTTCATTACAAAGAGATATGGATTTTTCAATTTATAAATTTAAAAATATATTTAATTTGTAAAAATTATATCAGAACTTTCTTCATTTAAATGGTTTGATTCGATTCACAGTAGCATATTTTGAAGACCGTTGACATGTCAATATTAAACTAACGAGTACTTTTTATTTCTAATTATTTTAAAGTGTTTAATCCTGTATACCGTTATGAAGGGGCGTGGCCGCAGTCGCGTTGCCAGGGATTCTCACTGGTCGCCCGTAGAAAGGCGGGTGCTCGACGTGGTCGATGGTGACCGTCGCCTGGGCTTTTCTTGGGCCGTTCGCTCCGCCTTAAATTGGCGCACTGCGCGCCCCCTGAGATAGCGGTTAACGCCCTGGCCTCGTTGGGACCCCAGGAGAAATTTCAAGCGCTTTTCAAGGGCTTGAATCGGAACTTACTGCTCAAATGGTGGTAGAATAATCGCTTTGTTAAATCGACACAATCTGCAGACTCGATTGACTCCGTACGTGCAAATTAAAATTAAATTTGAGGTAATAATGAAATAAATGATCGATGTAAATAAACTCCGAAAAGAAAATTGTTACATTATCTTTAATTATTTGTTTGAATAGAGTAGAAAAATGAATGGACTATTTCAAATTTTGATTACGTTGCTTGCGACCCTTCGTGAAAGATGTACAGTCCTAAGAAATACAGCGAGTTCTCCCTAGTAAAGTACTCTTGATGCTGAAAATATTTTGTGATATACATTTAGCATATTTCCGTAAAACTTCATAATTCTACTGTCCCAAAGCCATGCCAGCCTGTCACCATACTTAGATATGAGTTTTGCTTAGGCGACGTCGCGGATTAAATTAATGGTTGAAATTTTGTAGAAGAAAGCGTTGAGTGACGTGATGCCTAAAACCTCGAATCGAACGGTGGGGAATTGCAGGGCGAGGCCGGCGCGGCGTCGCTAGCAAATGTGTACCTTGACCTGGCACAGAGGCGCTTACTCGGGGCCAAGATTGGCGTTTGGCTGCGGTCCAAGAGTGCGCCCTTAGCTCGTAAGCACTTGTGATGTTCTCGATACTGTTATTCAGCCCGTTGCGTTCACAGGCTGTAAAGAGGAGTCTTGTCGGGGATGCATGATTCAGTTCGCAATTGAGGCGGTACCTAGAAGAGGGACCCATAGGACTATGGGCCCTTCTTCCCGAGAACGCAGAAATGAATCCTGCGTACTTTAATCTGTATCAAAGTACATTTTCTTGGTTTTATCTCTATTCGTTGGAATGGTAGAGCAATATTCCTTTGCATAGAGTTCTCCAGAAAATTGCACTTTAACCTGTCATTAGAGTTCTACTTAATCCGGCAAAAGTTACCGTTAATCGGGACTTACACGAGTACTTAAAGGAGGAGTGCACTAAAATTTACCGAAACTTTTTTGAAGTGTACTCTAGAAGTGTCCACTGGAAATGTCGATAAAATTGAGTTCGAATCTGATAGCTTACAAGATGAACTGTGATGTAAAAAATGGGTAACAAA
This sequence comes from Teleogryllus occipitalis, assembly GCA_011170035.1. Classification (NCBI taxonomy): domain Eukaryota; kingdom Metazoa; phylum Arthropoda; class Insecta; order Orthoptera; family Gryllidae; genus Teleogryllus; species Teleogryllus occipitalis. Next base: position 10,784 of record BLKR01003373.1, read on the forward strand.
CATCATTATGATTTGTAGTAGCCGTGTATGATAAAAGAAAATTAAAATTTAATGATACTTAGAATTTACACCACTTCAATAATAACTATAAAGTGTTCTCCAGAAGAAGGGCCTATAACATTTTTTTTCTTTACGCTACGTTTGAAATTAAGGAGAATTTAATTAAGTTGTAAATGAAATTGTTTAAAAATAATTATAATATTAAAATATCTAATTTGCAATTAAATAGACTAGTGTGTAGAATGCTATGATCGAAAATTTGCAATGCGTTTGTTTCAAAACAATTTCGGAATATAGACCCTTCTCCTAGCTACCGCCTCAATTGCTTTTCGCGACAGAGGATGACTTGTTCATCTGAAATTTGAGTATTTAATTAGGTTTTCATTTGACTACTTACAAATGATTGTGGGGATCACACAAATGCCGTATTTCGTGCGCAAATTTCGTCTAAATCTAAGTACAGTAATAAAATATTAATGAAAATGTTTGCCAAGAGATAGTTTTGGAAGTTAATAAAGCTTAAATATTAATTTCCGAAAAGCTGATGGCATATTGATAGCGTGTCAGGTGTTTTTTATGTACATTTAATAGTCCCCCAAAACATTGGTGTATTAAAAGTAACTATTTTTAATAGTGAAGTGAAAGGTCAACTAAAGATGGACATTTTGATCTCCTACGAATCATGTGTAACACTATATTGTTGGTTAATATTCACATTAAAGCATTGGTTTAATAGGTTATTCGAAACCTGCTAAATGAGAGAATGGTCCCCATGAAACACACTAATAGATACATACACAGCAGGATGTGATTATCTGTAAAACGTAGGGAAATTCTTTGTGTATTTAGTATCGAATTTCTGACGTACCCCCTACTTACAAAAAGTTCAGGGTCACAATGGGATATCCGGTTGCATCGCATCTAATCACTTATACATTCCTCTACTCTTTTGCCTTCGAAATCGCGTACTGTCAAAGGCTAGCGGAGGACGTCATCTCCGGGGAAGTTTTTCCTTTGGATTAATTTCACTTTACAATCCTTAGGTGACTAGCGTTCGATCTACCCCGCCTGCTGCGCAACATCGCCACTCTGAAAACTGCGCACAACGCCCGGCACATGGGTCGGCCACGTGCTCCGGCCCCCGCCCCGCCCCGCGGCGACAGCGCCCCGCTGTGCGCGCGCGACCGCGCATTGGGCGGCGAACGGGACGGGGGAGGGGTGCGATGGGCGCTGGCGCCGGCGAGGTCTTTGGGACGTCGCATGGCGCTTCCTATTATCCAAGGTGGCGCCAAACAGTAGGGCGTTTGACATTAACTTACGCGGTACTTTATTTTTGTTTGTGAGTAGAGGAGTGCAACGAACTATTCAGGTAAAGGAGGCAATGCATTATAAAAAGTGGATTTTTTTGGTATACCGTCAAATGATGTTGACATGTTCAGCGCCGTGAAGTGGAATAACGCGAATATCGCAGGTGGAAATATAATTTGCATTAATGGGCCGGGCACTTAAATGTTTTGCATAATTTCTGGAAAACGCCCGTCGTAATGTGGATGGATTATTTGTTTGCATTCGCTGGACTGTTCTCATTGCGTAAGCAGAGAGAACAGCTATTACGTTTTCGACCGAGCCATTTGCACGTCTGTTTCTTCTGATCACTTGTGTAATGCAGACCTGCTGACGCCTTCACAATATTTTTGCAGTGACATTGACGCTGGTTTGAATTTCAAATCCCTCTCTCCCGACACGTGGCTTAGAGAAAGGGAGTTATACAAATCGAAACAACGAATACCATGGTTACCATGTTATCACAATAGCAAAGTTGTTCCTTCACATCGCTTATGTTACCTTTTTTTAACTCATTAAAGATAAAATATTCACTTTTTGAAGAACATAGTGTGTCTTCTTACAAAAGCTGATTTTTATTTTTTTAGCGCATGTGAAGTCCATTTACAATATACTAATGTCGTGCTGTACTTTTAAGGGCTTGCTTTCGTCTCATTTGTGAGCGCTAAGCGTTGTAGTAGATAAGTTCTCCACGCAGCCGCCCGCCGCCTCGCGCCCCACTTGGCAGCTCGTCGCCTCGCTCGCTCCCTCGCCCGCGCGCGCCTTCCTGCTCTGCGCAGCAGCTCGCGCCGCGCCGGCGAGGATCCGGGATGCGTTGCGATCTCCTTCGCGCTACGGGGTCACCGAAGTGGTTTTGCTGCGCTCTGGGCGCTGACCATTGCGTCATAATGTTCGCCGCGGAGGCCAAGCCTCTGCTTCCGCTTCCATTGCCGTACACTAGATAGCTTCTTAATGATGCATTTGTCTCGACAATTCGTTTATCCTAAAAACGTGCCCCGTTTTTTACCGCCCTCGGCTTTGTCGTTCCGCTAAGGATACTATTGGAGCTATTTTCTCCCAATGCCCCCAGTCGCCCCTTTATTAAGTCCACTATCCACTTGAGTCTTATCTCACTAGTGGTTGTGTTGTGGCCCTCGGGAAGCAAGGTGTTGTATTGGCCTGGACGTCCATTGTCTAACCCTCCAAAAACTGCGAAGCCAGGAGGGGGTGGTAACTAATTGATTACGTTGATCAGTCTGAAGCAAGGTGCCTAGGCCTGTGGTGGAAACGCTCGGGGCAAGAGGCAGACGACGAGGCGGTGGCGGATGTTGCGCGTGCCAAGGCCGTCTTGAATCGTTCGTAACCAAGGAACAGGGCTTCACGTGGAGGTCTTGAAAAGCTGAGTGTGAGACATAATCATTACAATTAGGAAAAGAATCTGTATTAAAAAAAACTCGAATTATTCGCTTTTACGGCTTCTAATATTTTAGTAGTATTTTGAAGATTCCATCCATAAGCACTTTTTACTTCCCCTAAAAATATGCCATGCGTGACGGCAGTCCACCTCCCCTTCCCTCAGTCTGATTAGTCTCGGCCTTCGGCGCTGCTGCAGCCACCCGCGCGCCGCCAGCTGTGGCGCGTGGTGGCGTTCGCGCGAAGAGATTAGATAACATCCCGCCTGCACTGCTGCTGCGACTGAACACCCCGGGATTCGCGCAACGGGTCGCGGGATGCTGGCCAGCCGCCGCCGCCCGCTCTGCCGAAACGGCCGCGCTTTCATCCTTCGTTTGCTTTCTCGGAAGCTCCGCTTGCTGACCGGGGCCGAATGGCTGGTTTCAGGATGATGAAATAATTTTGTTCGTTGTTATGAGAACTGCGTTGCACTCATTTTTGTCGTGTAATCCATGGATTCCCAACCTTTTCCTTTCATTGACCCCTTACGTTCTTCTCTGTAATACACAAAGCATACATAATCGACATAGCAGAAGAATTGTACATAAATGTCTTGAAGATAAGTTTCGGGCATCTGGTTTAGTAAATTTGCAATAATCGAAAACGCTTCCGCTTCTGAATAGCTGAATTTCTAGTCGTTATTATGCAATAGTTACAAATTGTTCAGCGTTTGTAACTCGCCATAACATTTCTCACGTGCGTATTGCAGGGAGGATTTTCTAGGGTATTGTTGTAAATGTGTAGCTATAATGTTTTCTATAGTATTGAGCGGATATATGGCTAGATTCTTGGATGCCCGTGCAGAAAGCCGAAATGCAAAAAGTGTGAAATTAATCTAATTGATGTAAGAATATAGCTGATGATAGAAAATAAGCATGGAGTACTATTCGTTTTATTCTTTGCCAATATCCGGGGTTCTTAAGGGTCCTCACTTTGGTGGATCTGTGCTGTAAACCGGTTGCACCAGCCACCCCTGATCCTAAGGATGAACGATGGACATGAAAGATGAGTGAATTTGGACTTTATTAGAATATGATTGATTTCTTTAAATCAATAAGCAATTATCAAGTTCATTAATACTTTTTGTAATCAATGGGATCTTGATTACACTTATCAATCGCCGGTTCATATTCACCTGTAGATTCCTAATGGACTCCTTGATCATCATTAACCCCCTTCACAATTTCATCGATCCCCAGGGGGTCGATAGCGACCCTGTTGGGAAACCGTGGTTTAATCGAACCGAGCATGTTGCAATTTCAGACAAAATCTTCAGATTATACAATGCGTTTCGCTGTGCAGATTGCCCGAGTGTAAGTCCAAACGTTTTGTTTTGCTATTGTAGGGAGAGGAAATAGCGAAAAGCTAACGGAAGATCGTGTCTAAAGTTGGAGGTGAAATGTGTCTATTGAATTGGAATCTGCGAAGGCATTTTTCAGAGTTACATGACATACTTTAAATAACATAGCTTTACATGACATACTCTAAACAAGACTCATTTTTATTTTACATTGAGCTCCATAAGAAACGATAGCGTTAAAAGTTCCTAACTTCACGTAGAGAATCGGCCGTATTTAGATTGTTTCGTGATTTTTTTGTTACGAAACCCATCGATGGACTAAAGGTTTTCGAAGGTTCCTATCTTTGGGACCACACGTGGTAGTTCACGTTCCAGGGGCGGGAAAGCCGTATTTGGTTTCAGCCAATAAGCATGCAAATGCGAGTGCTAAAGAAGGCTGCACGTGGAAGAGCTAGTTCTTTCGTTGGGCGTGGCAGCCTCGAGTTGCGAGGAGATCAATGTGCTCGATATTGCGTTCGGCGAGTAGTGTGTGAGATGGCGCGTTGTGGGAGCCTCGTGGAAAAAGTTTGTTTAGAGGACTTTCATTTGGACGTCTTTTAGTCGTGGATCCTGTCGGACACTGGATCTGGAGCTGTGACATGCTCCATCCTCTGGTAATTTGTTAATTGCCACAAAAAGGTTTCTGGAACATCAGATGAAACTCGGAGGCTTCATTTATAAAATATTACGTAATGGTGTAATCTGACTAGGACGTGGCGATGCGCGATTAAAAGAATTATAGTGATGTTTCCTAATGAGATGTGACAGGTTATTAGTACTAGAGAAGTTTTACTAAAAAAAAAAAAATTAGAAATTTCTCTTAATGTTGTTTACAAAAACTCATTGAAGTAATGAAGGAACCGTGACTAATTGATTTTTAGGAATATTTGCCCACCGTAGTAGTATCCCTAATAAATGGGTTTTGAAGGAAAATAGATTAATAAATGAGAACATAACTGTGTATATGCTACATTAAATTTGTTTGGGAGAGGGGAGAGCATACTTGCCCTTTGCAATTCTTTAACACTAATATTGAGTCCTGGAAAAAATCTAATCTACTGAAGGGAAAAAAACATCTCTCATCTTAAAATGATCCAACCTTTTAAAGCTTTCATTATTGATTGACCCAGGCCACAATGCCTTGTATCTAAATGTAATTGACGGTCGTCACAGGAGCTGGAGCATAAACTTGCTGTGAAGTGCCCGTTACCTTTCTTGCTCCTTGTCTGAGCAGCTGCAAACAAGAGGATGGGGCCAGTGATTGCTATGTCTTGGCATCATTTTCATTTTCGCAAGCTTTCGTACGTTCCAGTAGATATTACTTACCCACAATTCGCAAGATGAGCATCGTATGATTACGGAATATTGGCATGCTTGTTGGTATGGAATAGTTAACGTATGATGTACCATACAGTGACAGTAACAAAACGTTGAAACAGACATGCCGTGAGCAAAGTCCCGAGAAATGGAAGCTTAAGTGTTAAAATGTGCACAAGATGAGGTGCGAATCCAATGTATGCGTAACAGGCATGTGTAGTATGCCATTGTTACTTGAAATGAACAAATATTGAATTTTTTATCACTTTTTTTCTCGTCTTTTCTCCCAATTGGGTAGTTTCCCTTCCAACCCCGTTGCTCTTCAGGAAAGAGCCTTGGCAGATGTAAGCGGCGGGACCCGAGGGGAGAGGAGCATGTGCCTCCCCTTCTCTCCCTTAAAGTGATGTATGGAGACAGCCGGTGAGGGAGGTGTGGAGCGAACGCGGGCGGGCCGCAGGGGAAGCTCCAGCTCCCCGATTTCGGGAGCTCAAGGAGACTTCTCGCGTCATTAAATTACGGTGCGCTGTGCCATGCTGTGTAAACGAGCTAACCTTCGTAAAGTTTTAGACCGCCCTGGGGTGGGGTGTCGCTAAATGAAAAGTGGGATAACGTGCGCTCCTCGCAGGTATTCTCGAAGCTTTGCTTCAGTTTGGATTTTGCCAAAGTGAGTTGTTGGATCGAAGGTTTAGGAACGATTTGACTTCTCAAATTGCGGGCCAGGTGTAATTCTAGAACTATTTAAGACAAGGTTATGGTACAAATTTCAGTAATAGAAATTGTGGTCGTTTCTTCATGCCATAACGTAACTAAGCAGCATAAAAGGAAGAACGCAAGTTCCAAAGTTCGCCTTGAGTTGCGCACAAAGCCTGGTAATAAATATTGCAGTGATACAGTTGGTGTTTCTGACAGTTCATTAGGAATTCTGCGGAAGACATGTTAATCAAATTGTGAAAGTCAATATTTTAGCCCAATGCTATTCATCCTGAGTGTACAAGTCGACTTGTTATCTTTCTCAGATACTGAAACAGCTTTCAAAAATTCTTTTCGTGCCAGAACGTCGCGCCCAAAAGCCGGAAGCTGACAAGGACAAAAGATGTGACCACCCCGTCATTCATTTGTAATGGAATTCCCCGCTTGACCAGGTCCTCGTCAGGAGTGGTATTTCCGTCGCCAGCTAACGATCGCCCGCTCTCTTGACCGGCTACCAGCTGCAGCGGACGAGCCTTGCCTTCTTCGGGGCCGCTGTAAAAGCCTGCCCCGGCGCGCCGAACGTGTATTTGGTGAGCGTGGATGCGTGCTCGCTCGCCAGTCTGCGGTAATCCGCACGCCACTTAGACTCACACCGCTGCTCCCCATCACATGACCACAAGGTCAACGGAGCAAGTGAAGAGCCGGAATGGCTACCATATGATTACCTATTACAGTATCGCCCCGTTGTTCACCCGCGCAGCTGACGCCGAAGCTCAAGAATCTTCCACCTTTCTCTCGGTTCTCTCGTGCTACGGCGAGGCCCGAGCTTTTAGCTGGTGCAATATTGAGGGTTAAATCCTACCGAGGTATAGTGTTTTTGTCTACTGTTTCATCTGTTTTATATTAAATTTCCCGATATTTGAAATTTTGGTCCCTTTATTAGAGGTTTAATTAAGGTTTTCTGTCTGCATTTAAAATCTTGCTTCGGATGAAAAGTTCATCGTAATTAAAACGTGACTTTTGTGCAAATTCTTTAAATAACCATATAATTGAGCTTAAAATACTTTATACAAACTGTAGAAATGTACTGGAAATATTTTTAACGCTGCTCAAGGAAAGAACATAGCAGGTCTGTTCGAACAGTGTGTGTCGCGGAAACGTCATTGAGCACGGATGCTCGTCCTCCGGTTTCCTGTTATTCTCACCGACCGCACAGCTGGAAGCTCCCACTCCTCCGCTTGTGCCCGTCGTCGGCCCGACCATTCTCCCGCCCACTGGCTGAGGCGTCGCTCGCTTCGGCAGCGGGCGAGCGCAAGCGCAATCGCGATCGCAGCGCAGCGCTGCGCGGCCCGCCCGGCCGCTCCGAGAAAAACCTCCGCGGAGGCAGCTGCCACAGAGGCCTCCCCCTCCGCGCGGCCGGGAGACAGGGGCGGGCGGAGAGAGAAGGTTGCGGAGATATCTTGCGTTCCGATTAGGCGTTGGGGTGAAAGGATTGTTATTTTGTGACAATTATCGAGGATGGTGCGTTTTTTTCATTATTGCCTGAAAATGCGATTGTGTCGATTTAGTGGTATTTGTTTAGAGTCGCGGTGACAGTCGTGTTATTTATTTTATTTAGACGCAACCCTTCGGTCAATTTAGTTTGATTAGTGATCACCAGCTTTCCCTAGTTTCATTACTGGAGATGTTGACGAAGTATTGTTTTATATATGTGAAGTTTTCTTATTGATAAACCTTAATTTGGCAAACGTTTAAAACGAGCTCGTGTTATTTTTCATTGATTGCATAATATTTATTGTGCCTATCTGATCAGTGTTATAATTAGCGAAATTTCCTATTCAGTAAATCAGCACTTAATTCGAACCAATTACCAATAACGAATCGTGAAAAAAATGGCCCATTATTCAAAATATTAGTTTCCACGGAAACTTATGTAAACAGTTGGTCATATTTTTTTCATTAATCGAAATTTAGTTTCTCACTTAAACAGTTTCGCAAAAGCACTTCCGTGCCCTGCATCTTCTGTCCGCTAATTCCATTAAGCGTAGATGGGAGTCCGCTAAGAATCCTTGCTCCAGAAGAGGAAACAGAAGTATTTTCTGAAGGTGCTCTAAGACATTTTCAGCATCTTGAATTTTCCGGTTGCTGAAGCACTAACTTATAACACGATCACTGTCCCTACAAAAGAAGGCAAGTACTGCCCGTTGCGCGTATGGACTAATTCTATAGAGTAGATGTTTTCAGGGTTGGGTATAACAGGCAGAAGGTAATAAGCTTATCGCTTGTATGTTGTAATGGGCTCGTTGAGACGTCCTTTGATTTCGTCTGTGATAGTTTCTTCAGGTTCCTCTTGCGGCGGGCGGGCGTCCTTGCCTCAGCAATGGCCCGGGCGGCGAGGGTAGGGTTTGTAAAGAAGCGGGAGTGCAGGGGGCCAGCGGCACAATTGGCGGAACTGCTGCGGATCGCGGTGGCCTTTGGACGTGTTTCGTAACTGCGCTCAACACGCGCTAGGTGCTAGAGTTTCCACTGTCTGCTTGGCACGGGACTGTGAACAGTTTTCTTCTTTGTTCTTGTGCCGTGTATTGAATATGCACGCTGCTATGTGATATTTCATAGTTGACGCTAACGCATGCTGGGTGATGACGTTCCCCGCGTTAATTAATCAATCCAAGGGTGATGGTGTCAGTTTTAGACGAGCAAGTAATAATCGAAAATACGGGAATGTTGTTCGGATTTTTTATATAAGTCTTGTTAGTACTAATTCTGTCTACATATGAAGAGTAACGAATGAAAACTCCCATGTCGATTCTAATATTTTGCATACGAATGCGAAATCTTACATCTTTCGTTATAAAAAATAAAAATTATTTGAAGTACCATTCTCCGGGCCACAGTTATTTGCGTAAGCAAACCACTGCCGTGAAGCGCCCTGTCGTCTCAGTTCGGGAAAGCGAAAATATCGTTTTATGCTCGTAGCGAGCCACGAGAAGGTGTTTTCTTGTGCGAGTTGGCCGGTCGCAGCGCGCATTCGCGGGGATGGGACCTTGAAAGGTTAGTGGGTCGCGTAGTCTGCTCTACCTGAGTTGCTGGGCGCGGTGAGCACGCCGCGGATGAGTGGGCACCGGGGCCTTTGGAGAGAAGCTGTGCGAGCGGCAGCGGCCTCCACCGAACTGCGCAAACGCGGCCGACGGCCACTCAGACGGCACGGTTTTGCGTTTCCCAGGCTTGCTCGGTATAGCCGCCTTATGCGATTCTTCGTTTGCTTGAACTGCGTTGGTGATCTGCTCCAAGAATTAACCGAGGTAGAGAGAGATGGCGAAGAAACTTTACTGTTCAGGGTTGTTCGTTCGCTTCCATATCTGTAAAAGTTGAACCGGATTGTTTATCAAGGTGAACTTTTGGTTACTGAGAGTTTGAAGGCGAATATGTCGCACTTGATGGAAATGAGTTCTTGTTTGTAATCATTTCGAAATACCAGACAAACATGGACCACACATTTCATGTTGTTCACATTCTTTTAATGAATAGATGTTGATTGTCAGGGATTCCTTCTTTTCCCTCGCACATTCTCTCGTTGTTTCCATGGGAAATGTCATTGGCAAATGATATCTAAATATAAAACAAGACACTGTCAGTGTGGGCCGAATATTCTTCAAAAAGACGTGAAGTCGAATTTCCAGGAATCTGCACATAGAGGAAATAGAATAGTCGTCTAACGCTTCCTCGGCGCCACCCAAGCAGTTTCTCCTTTCAGAGGAAACAGCATCTATTCAAATTCTACATCTCATCAGTCTTCACGTTGAAAGAGAGAATACTCGTCGGATATCGTGAAAGTTTCTTATTATCTATTATGACTCGCGCATCCTGTTTCTCTGCTGAACAGGTGGTGGATTACTGCCTGTGACCCTAACATTCTCGATCGTCGCATGAACGTAAGATTCATAAATACTCTACATGTGAGGAGAGAGCTGAGTGACTGGTGCCGCGAGGGAAAATGATAAACGGATCCTAACTGGAGGTTAACTGCACTGTGAGAGCATTTAATGCAAATAAATCCAAACTTGTTACTAGTTAACAAATATAAATGATTTGTCGCGACAATTATTTACTGTTCAGAATGGAAGGATACTAACTTGTGAAATATGAACTGAATAATGCTTGAGAAAGTATTTCATACCATTAAATAGAAATCCATCCAATTATTCAAAAACTGTTTGTGCTGAAAGTGCTTTTGCAGTGGAATAAAACGTTGGTGACGTTGCCTGGTCGCCGAGTAATGTCAGAGGCCTGCATAGAAAGAAGCGGCGCAGGGCCCCGCCTGGGAGCGGGGGAGGCGGGTCATCTGGCGCGCCTGCACGCTATTCTGAGCGCGGAACCTACGGGACGCGGTCGCTTGGGGACACGATGGCGGGCGCGGGGGCGGAAGGGGCCGGGCCGGGTCGGGTCGGGCGGTGGGTGACTAGACGAGGAACGCGCGATGACGCCGCCCGTCTCGCAGGTTGGCCGGTCACTGGCCCGTCCTCGGCCTCGGCCGCGTCTCCTCCGCGCCGCGCGCTCCCAGCCAGCAGCCGCCACCACCACTCGCATGGCGCCCGACCTTTACGCGGCGACCGGCGAGTTTCGCGGAAAAAGCGTAAACACCGTTTCTCTCGCTGGATTAAGTCTCAAGGCGGGGCGGTGCAATTCTCACTGCTCTGCGATGAGTAAAGTTGCGCTCGCACGAGACGTCCCCTTCCTGCGAGTCTTATCTTGGGCGACATTTCACAAAAAGGATTTTAGAACGTACGAAAAATGGAATAAGAAAAAATATCCTGCGTAAGTAAAATGAATTAATGCTAAATGTACCGACACTAGTTCAATTTGTCGCCACCACGTGGCAGCACCAAAATAAGCAAAATTTACTAGACCGATAACGTCTGAAGAAATGGTCCGATTTTCGATCTGTAAACGGCATTGAACGCCTTTTTTAAAATAAATTTACGCCACGAAGCCATTTTTTCAAAAAAGATTTCAATTTTTTTAAAAAATTTTCTCATAGTTTCGGGAAGAAATTAAAAAATGTGGGCTTATAGCGCGATGACAGACGTGCTTCCTGAATCCAACGCCGTGTCAATCATGTAAATCGGATGAATAGGAGCGGCGTAAAGTGAAATTTGAAAAACACCTCCCCCCCCTTTTCCTCTCCACACCGTTGCGTCACCCGACCCTTGTGGGCCCTGCCTCCTCGCAGCTGAACGGCCAAACCCGGCGGCCTGCGGCGCGAAAGGAGGCCGAACTTTTACGTAGGCAAGCCAGGCAGTCGGTTTATGCTTTCATCCCTTTCAATCTCAATATATTTTTGTCCACATCAAACTAGTGATGCTGTTATACAACCAAACGGTCTCGTATCATCTGTAATAGTCGTATTTTGTAGGTATATATCTCGTTCACATATTTCCGTCTTCCTTCGAATACCATCAAAAAATTATTTGAGGCATTGCTCAAAATATCGATTCCGATTTGGAAACTGATTTCAAAAAGAAAATTGAGCTAATTGTGTAGATATCACCAATATTCCATGTCCTTACATCGTATTTTACATACATTTTACTTTAAGGTCTTCCGTTTATCATTCCACTACCAGAAAGAATGAGCCGAGATTACGCACGAGCTCTTTTATCCTGCGACTCGATTTTCGATCTCAAAACTGCGTTTGTAGTTTTCACCAAGTAAAATCGCCGAAGCTAATTTTAAAACTATTTTCGTACTTTCGGTAATTTGAAAAAGTGGTAAAATAGCACGCAGGCGAGATGCATCCTGAATCCAAAACTGTAACAAACAGTGAAATCTAATATTAAGAATCATGACATGTCTCTGCGTACTTGGTAAGTTATATTGATATAAAATGAATCTGTTATATTCATATAAACTTGAAGATCTGCCTCCACTGCCCCAACTCGCTCCCTAAGCAGTGCATATCACGTTCCTGTCCGTCTCGTTGGGTATCGATCAAGCGTCTGGCCGCGTGCGCGCCCAACTGTCACGTCGCGTGTTCCACCCTCGCGCCGGAAGCGCGGCGTGGCGTCTCCGCCCGCCCCGCCCCGCCCCGCCCCGCCCCGCCCCCTCCTCCTCCCTGGCTCCTCACTACTCTGCGGGGATGGAAGACTTGACGAACGGAATATCCACCGCCCTTTTCTGCCCCTACATCTGGTTATCGAAAGGAAAGAGCTGCGCTGCTCAGCACGCATGCTAGCCTTTAACTCAGTCTTTTTTGTTACGTTACGTCACGTCAGTGAGTCAGTGTTGGACATTTTTAACGATTTAAGTTTATTCACTTTCCTATAAAAGACTGCGAAAAACGGCGCGATTACATTTTGAACGTACATCTCTTTGCACCCCCTTTGTTCCTGCAAAACGAAGCCGGTTGGTTGGTTGTTGGTTTTTCGTATTGGCAGTTTTGTCTTGCTGGTTGCCAAAACTTCGCTTCTAATCTTCCGGACATAATTTTTTAAACATTTTGCCAATAATGAAAACAGAGCATTATTTATAGCAGAAAAATTATACCAGGCATGGAAGAAAAGGGTCCACCAAAAAAGTTTAGTATACCTCTAATAATTCTGCACAGAGGCCATTTCGCGCCAAAAAACGTTTCAGTTCTGACATTTAACTGACATATGGACGACTTTTTTTCATATTTATTTTTTATACTGCTTTTTACTTATACTTATTTTTATACATTAGTACTTTTTTATACTTATTTATACTGCTTTTTTTATGTACATTTTTTCATATTTCGTCATAGATCTGTTTTACCGTATTTTGGTGTTGCCAGCTAATATTAAAAGATAATTCAGTACGTCAGTCTTTTTTTTTCTTTCAAAATGATTCCTTATCGTTCTCATTTTCATATGGAAATTAGGATTCGCATGTCTTCGCACACATTTCACAGCAAAAAAAATTTTGTTAAGATTTGTAAAAGTGGAGAGATTTTTAACTGTAGTGTTCATTTGTTTACAGCAACTCAAAGATGCCTTGGGGGAAGTCGTCGCCGAGATGGAGAACATGGACACGGGAGACGAAAGGTAAATATTAATGCACATAAAATACAGCTTACGTTAAGAGAGCTCTCCGGAATAATATAAAACATTCCACGTTTAGTGCATTTTGCGAGACGTTCAAACTGCAATTTGTAAAGTTTTGGAAGTGTGTAAAACTAGTCCATTTGTCATTTTTGTTCATAATTAGGCACATTTGAGATAATACGAAAGTCGTGACCTGCAGCTGCAAAAATGCTGCTGAACAGAACCACTCAAAATGGTTTTCCAAATTAGCATGCAATTAGCAATTAACACTCTCGTATAACACAGATTAAATATTTAACAAAAAAGTCATAATAATTATAACATATACGTTATTAGGGTGACCGTAAAAAATTTAGGTAATCATTTCCAAAGGTCCTAAGAAAACAACATTGGCGTGCTTCTTGGGCTTTGGTGATTGTGAAATAATGTGCCTCTAGCAATTTGTCAAATTAACTCTTAACGTATTTTAATGAAACACTTTTGAAACAGTTCGTTTTGAACAGTGATTGGATGCAAATAGAATAGAAAATTAGGATTCTTATGATAAATGCATTGCTACAAAAAAAAGTAATGGTTGCAATAACCGTAATAATATACACATTATACATGTGCAAGGATATCGAAATTTTCCAACCATAAGAGACCTAATGAAATATTTCTAGAACTGCTTTTGTAATAAGAATTGGGGAAAAAATCTGTGTTATAATTTTTCTTTTACGTTATTTCGAAATTCGCCATAAACATATTAAACTAGAGGTGATACAAAAGGGCAGACTTTCTCGTAGCAACTTTTTCTAATTTCCTTGGTGTGGACTGGTTTTAAGGTCTAGCTCCATTCTCTGGCCAGCTGACATCTATCGTCGCCCTAAGTACATTTTTTTTTTAGATTTTCTCAACTTTTCTGTTTCTTAATAGTAGAACCGAACTATTACTTCAAGAATATTAAAGAACAGTAACACCTCGTCCTAAATAGAAATTTTCATTGAAAAATTTGAATCCGTTTTTAATAAAAGGGCGATTAAGCATTACTGTAAATGCGAAACTTGGTCATTTTCACAGGAATCTATTACGGATCTTACACATCTATTAAGGTCACTTTTTAATTATTTTCATATAATTTGGTAAACTCAATGTTTCGAAAAACTTCATCTGAAGTCATTTGAAGCACTTCCATTCACAAAGGCAATAATGTCTACAAATCGATGGAAATGTGCATATGAACGGCGTGAGACATTTTAAAAACATTACATGTGTAATTTAAAAAAAATAAATACACCAAAAGGAACTTTACGTCATATTAAACAGAGCAGATCCGTTGGAAAAATTTTAAGAAAACATTTGGAGCCATTTAAAAAAAAATGCCGTTTGACATTTTCTGAAAATGCGGATTTTTGAGGTAGTTTTCACAGAAGACGGTAGAGTTTTCGAAAAACTTTATTTAATATTATGTGAAACACATGTACTCATAAGTACAATAACATGAAGCAATCGCCTCTAATGTAAATATTACCGACGTGACGGAAAAGTTAAAAAAAAATAGTTTTGTAATTTTTGAAAAAACAAAAGAATAGAGCAATATGGCGTTTATGTCATCGGATAGGAAGAATTTGGTACTACATCTACCGAAAATTTAAAGAAAAAATCGGAGCCGTTTTTGAGAAAATCGTGTTGTAATTTTTTAAAATTGCAAATATTTTCCGCTCTGTTGCACGAAAACTACTAAAATTTTCAAAAATGTCTACATGACCTCAATGAAAGAACTATTTATGGACAACAAATTTAATTTGACGAAAAAATTCCAGTCTTCAATTTTAAAGTTGTAGGAAGACTCCGAAAAAATTAAAACTTTTGCAATTTTCGAAAATTCAGAATTAACAGTGCGAAGCGGACCTATGCCACCTTTATAAGTGTATTTTACTAAAGAAAAAAATTGTAGCCGTTTTTGAGAAAATTTGGAAAATGTCCGGAGGCTTCATGTAAAGTACCTCCAAATTTTAAACAATGGTTTTCAAGGCTTCAGCTAGAGCTGATGGACAGGTGTTTCTACAATTTGGAAAAGATCTAACGTGTGATTGAGGCACTAGTATAGTGTTCACGGACGGGACGGGACCGGACGGACGTTTTGAATAAAAAACACTTTCTATATCAGGGGACCTCAAAACGTGTATTTCCGTTGAAATCTCGATATAGATTTTCCGCAGCATTACATAACTTTTTCTATACTACGTAGATCACTCCCGTACATACGTATGTATGCGAGAAAGTAAAAATAATAATCGCTGAGGTACTAATACAAGTCTGTGAAGAGATACCCCACAGGAAATTAGCATGAAAACGTAATAAATTTATAAACGAATATATATATATATATATATATATATATATATATATATATATATATATATATATATATTAAAAATGTGGTCAAAAAAGCTCTTTTTACTTGAATTGATAAAAATTAATAGAAATGTCTAAAATGTTAACTTCAGGTCATTTGGTCATTAGTAGACATCGAGTGTTTAGGGAAATGCCTATTTTTTTCTAGAGAACTTATTTAAAGGCTGATAATATATGTTCACGAATCATGACAAATGACATACCACGAAGTTTTATAATGCCTATTTTTGCTTATATGCATATTTTTTGCATAAATACCTTTTTTAGGACTTTTTTGCCTTGTATTTATTATATTTATATACAATGCTAAGATATCGGAAAATCGGCGATGGTCCTACGTGGCCATTCATTACGAAACCTTCAATTCACGTCTTGAAATTTAAAATGACGAGAGAATTCCTGACAGTATACCAACTGATTTTTCTCGATTTCCCTATTTCATAAATATCAGCCATGATCTGAGAACATTGACGATTGACAATTTACCGAGGGAACCGAAATTTTAAGTGGAAATAAATATAAATTCCCAGAAGGTTTCAGTATTGCTAGTGTTGGGCTGCAAAAATATATGCCAGTCACATCGTTCAGATATCCTTCTCCGCATTCAAACTGATTTTGTCTCCCAGTCGTCGCAAATTTGAAATTGTGATCCTTGAAGTTACTGGTAATATGTAAATATTACTGGTTAACGGAAACTATTAAGAATAAAATGCAGAAGAGTTGTAAATATGTAAATCTAGTTTTACATTAAAATATACGAACTGGTTTTGTGCATTTAAGTTTACAAAATAATATAGACAAAAATTACAATTTTTCCATTTTATTGTGTATGTAACTTATGGCAGTGACTTTTTTCTCCTTATTCTTGTCATTTTCAGTGCCTTTTTAGGCGCCTAAAAGACGATTTTTTTGTGCCTGAACATCCGATGTCTAGTCATTAGTTAGATCGCATTTCTAAAAAGTCAGGAAAATGAGCCTAGTGAAATAATTATTTTCGATTGTTATTTTTTCATTACAATACGTTAAAAATAAAGGTTTTAACTTAAAAATCGCTATAGGCTCATTATTCCATCACCAAGTCTTATGACGCTCGCCTATCTTATTTTGTAAATCAATGTGACCTAAGGTAATGATTACCTAAGTAACATAAATGTGGTCACCGAATTATATATTGTAAAACGTTCGTTTACATACCAGGATTAGACTGATTGCATACAAGGAAAAGTTGAGTCAGCGGTGATGCATAGAGTACGAGAATTCAGTCAGTGCGCACAATGTAAGGTTGGCGGAATAACACAAATTTGCATTTTTTTGTTAAAATTCGATGCTGTACTCAGTTTTTTGCTCAGAGTTTCTGGGTATTTAACGAAAACAGAGGCACTTCTCTCAGGGTCGGAGGCTGCAGTTTCCTATAAACTGCGCGCATTAGAAATTTGTAATGAAGATGCAAAACGGGAGAAGTGTGAAGTCGA
Source organism: Teleogryllus occipitalis (assembly GCA_011170035.1). Lineage (NCBI taxonomy): Eukaryota > Metazoa > Arthropoda > Insecta > Orthoptera > Gryllidae > Teleogryllus > Teleogryllus occipitalis. The sequence goes on from BLKR01003373.1 coordinate 27,835, forward strand.
AAATTTCGTGTAATAAGTGTAAGTATTATCGATTTCTTTTGCGAGATTTGTAACATTTAAAAATTACTACTTGTGCCAATACTTGTTTTATGAAATAATTACCTCGGTTTGAGTTCATGACGCATTTCATTGAGTTGATCTCTTGTAGAAGACCGCAAGTGGCGCTACGTAGTGATTATACTAGCGTGGAATAAATAACGGATCTTACACATCTATTAAAGTCGCTTTTTAATTATTTTCATCTAATTTGGTAAATATCAGTCTTCTAAAAATGCTGATTTTTTTTATGAACAACTACCACTGTTTTTAACGAGTCAGCAACAGGATCCTAACAAAGCAGACGCAATGGGGTATTTTGGTATTTGCATTAGTGCTTGATGGACCAGCCGTGGGCTCGCTTAACTGTAGCAGTCGCTGCTCCCAGAGAGCCGTTAACCGTGAGTCACAGCCTACAAGGTTGGCCCTGCTTCGACTGTGGTGCGCGCTAGGGTGTTTGCATAAATATAAGTTTTTAGGCGACTCTTAGTCGCAATTCCACACTACACAGCTACAACAGTTGTACTCATAAAGTTTCCGAAAATGAATCACGCGGAGCAAATTGTGTGCTTTATCGATCATTGCCTCAGAATCGTTCGGGAGTATAAAACTTGAAGATAAGTAAAGAGAATAGAGAAAGTAGTCATTGTTAGCAATACATCCTAAATTACCCGAGTTGCAACAAAATAAAATTGGAATAACAAATGGATATTTTCCGTTTAATCTTTTTTGTTGACGTCCTGTGGAGTAGCGAGGTCTTAATTATCGGTCTGCTCTTGATAAATCAAATAGAATTCTCTAACGCAGTGTTGGCCTTTGGCTTCGGTGCTGACATGCATGGCAGTTCTCTATTGGAACAATGTTCGGAAGGAGCTTTCTGCCCAGAGGCTGCTGTACGTCATTGTTAGGAACCTGTCGTTAGGAACAGGCGTGCGCCAGAAGCCACTTAAGTTTCTGGATCCCTTCTGCTATTAAAGTTTATTTACACATGATACATTTTACTAGTAAAAAAATGAGACTTCATGAGAATAAAATTATAAATGTAATTATTAAATTTAAAAAATATGGTTTTTCTTGTTGAACCCCTTTACAAGATCGCTATAGGTCTTGGAGAGCCGCTTCCTCAAATGTAAAAAATGTACTCTCCAAATTGTGAGGTAAAATAGGGATTTTTTTTCTCTCCCTTCTGAAACCTTACAAGCCTGTCAAATTTTTCAAGGGCCTAGTGGCCCCTTGGTGCACCCATATGTGCATGCCTGTTGATTCCGACTATGTCTGAACTCGGCACCACGAAAATCGTCGCCTGTCGAATACTCAAACGCCCGGTGACGAACGCGCGTCGCCGCTTCCTGGAACACCCTCGCCTTGCTTCCAAGCCTACGTCATCGCTGTCACTCTCTTCCTCGTGTGCTTGCGGGCCACGCGAGCACTCCAGTGGCGCGCCGGACGGCTCGAGATAGCGATAGCGATCGCGATCGCGCCTCGTTTCACTTGCGGAAAATGCCCTCGTTGCATAAGAACGACGTTCTTCGGAAACGCGCTCCACGCGCGCCTTTCACTCGTGTGTCGGGACGCGCGAGTTTGCGGTGAACGGACAATTGGCTTTCGAAGTTCACCGAGGTATCGTGCGTGCGTCCAAATGCCACCCGATCTTTTAAATACTTCCTGCTCATTAGGACAATATTTAGTACTTACAACTTACTGTAGTACAATTCGTTTTGATTTCCATTCATGATTTGGTAGTGTACTACTCTTAACGGAGGTATTCCACATTCCTAATGTACTGTGTGTTCGTTTGCAGCAAAAACAATACCAAAACGAAGCAAATGTCAATCGGGCGTAAGAAATTCAACATGGACCCGAAGAAGGGCATCGAATACCTGATCGAGCACGGGCTGCTGAAGAGTACTGCCGAGGACGTGGCGCAGTTCCTCTACAAAGGAGAAGGCCTCAACAAAACGGCCATCGGTGACTACCTGGGCGAGAAGAACGATTTCAACGAGAAGGTGCTCAAGGCATTTGTGGAGCTTCACGACTTCACAGACCTCATCCTGGTGCAGGCACTCAGGTGAGCCTTCCCTGATCTTGTTTGGCACACCGAGTTGCCGTCCCCGGTTATCAATTTGGCCCAACGTGCTGCATGAAAAGTCGTGAAATTTTCTGACCAATCAAATCTTTGCCTACGTCATACTCTGCTGCCTTGCTAGTGGTCAGAAGGGTGGCACGTAAGCGTACGCAAACTCTTTTGACCGCTCTTTCACTTAATTCGGAAGGTTAGGAGGAAGAGCAGGCCCTATGGCCTGAGCCTCGCCATTAATAAAGACATTATTATTATTATTATTATTATTATTATTATTATTATTATTATTATTATTATTATTATTAATTCCAATACGCCGTCCCTTAGTATTTAGAGTGATTTATTCTGTCAAAAAAGTGAATTCGTCTGATTAGAAAATCAATTAATCTTTCATAAGTTTCTGAAGCGAATAATGTTATTTGAAGAAATGATGTGCCCATAAAACTGACTGTGCCGGTTCCCCACATGTGAAGTCTGGAGAATATCGTGTAAATGATCTTGGCTGTCCGGGTGACACCGCGTCGAAGATTGTTGCCGACGTTTCGACCATCTTTTCGCGGTCTTCCTCAGTGCTGCTCTGATGAAAGATGGTCAAAACGTCGGTAACACGGCCTTCGATACGCCGTCACCCGGACAGCCAAGATCATTTACATGACTAGCTGCGGAAGCCTACGACTCGACTCTGGAGAATAACAGTTTATGACTGAATTGGCCATCTTAGTTATTTTTCTAATAAGATTGTAGATCTGAATTTTTAATTCTTCTGATTCATGTATTGTGCTAACAAATTTTCCCAAATTAAATTTTCTTTCACGACATTTAGAGACATGAGAAAGGAATAAAGTGATGTCAAATTACGTGTGTAATATCCTAATGTTCAGTGCAGGCATAAGCACAAAAATATTTCACATTGAGGAACCTGTATTGAAAATCTGAGGTCTTGTTTCAGGCAATTTTTATGGAGTTTTCGTCTTCCTGGTGAAGCGCAAAAAATTGACCGTATGATGGAGTGTTTCGCGCAGCGCTATTGTCAGCTCAATCCCAATATTTTCACAAACACTGGTGAGTACGTGTAAATAATCCAAAAACAATGTAAAGTAAACCTTGTATGAGTGGAGTTTAATAAGTTATACTTGTTAAAACTGTTTCATGTAGTTAGTGGTTTTATGCATCACAGCTACAATTCATTTTTCAATAATATTGATGACAATAAGTAGTAGTAAATTTCAATATTTTCAAGTAAAGCAAATTCCTCATTTTTGCAGATACCTGTTATGTATTGTCATTTGCAATAATAATGCTGAACACAAGCTTGCACAATCCTAGTGTTAAAGAAAAGCCTACAGTGGAGCAGTTTATCTCAATGAATCGAGGGATCAACAATGGAGGAGATCTCCCTCAAGAGCTGCTTACTGTAAGTGAACTCCCTCCCAAGATTTGTTTTGAAAATCCCATTTGAAAGTAAATTTGTAACACTTTCCATGGATTCAATAAACTAATTGTAGGTAGTATGCTGCCCAAAATAATAAATTCTAAATAAAATGCACTTAGTATAAATTGAAACATAATTTCTTTAAAGAAGATTAAGTGGGAAAATAGTCCTAACAAAAGTAGAGACAAAAGTAGAGACAAAAGAAGTAACAAAATAATTTATTGATGGAAAAAAGAATTGGGGGATAATTTCATTACATTATACCACTGTTGGTCATTTTTGTAAAAGATGAAAAATTGACTTAATGTTGATCATTGAATCTTTTTTTTTTTTTTAAACAGAGTTTGTATGAGAGTATAAAGACTGAACCATTCAAAATCCCTGAAGATGATGGTTGCGATTTGATGCACACTTTCTTTAATCCTGATAAAGAAGGTTGGCTTTGGAAACAAGGCGAGTTTTCTTCCATGTTCATATTATTTCCAAAATGTACCATCAGTGCAAACATAAAGTGAATTTCTTGATTCAGGTGGTCGCTATAAAAGCTGGAAGCGGCGTTGGTTCATTCTCAATGATAACTGTCTGTACTACTTTGAATATACTACGGACAAAGAACCTAGAGGGATTATTCCTCTTGAAAACATTCAAGTGCGTGAAGTTACTGATCGCCACAAGCATCATTGTTTTGAACTTTATGCCAGTGGATCAGACTTCATTAAAGCATGTAAAACAGACAGTGAAGGGAAAGTTGTAGAAGGTATGTAACCATTCTGCTCTGATCTGTGTGTTGTTTCTGTGCATTTGTTTTTAAAATTAGATTCTGATGATGGATGTGACTTGTAATTTTTCAGGGAAACATACAGTGTATCGTATGTCTGCAGCTACTCCAGAGGATAAGGATGACTGGATTAAATGTGTCAGGTGAGAAATTAACAGTATAGTAGATTTTAGTGAGTAATGATGAAATGTCTATTAATCATTTTTCATTTACATTTACCTAGATTTAGAAAATGCTATAGTATATTTTTTGCACTTACATGCATTCACTTATCTGCCTGTAATCAGAGTATTTTTATGCAGGTGCATAATATTGCACTCACTGTAGTTATTCATGCACATAGTATTAGATAGATATTGTCTAGAAATAGATTCTTGTAAATATATATTAATTGTTCCCTTTGGTGATGGGCTTGCTGGAGGACTGGTTACCTGATGGATACCTATGCTAAAAACGAAAGTTCTAAAATTGTGCAAGTAATGAAAATAGAAAAATTATATGGCTGGTAATAACCTCATAATGCTGCTTATTTTGAATTAATTCAAAGCAAAGGAATTTTTCATGATTTATGCTATGTGCAATTTTGTTAGTTTATTATGCTGTCGATTTAATTTCTTATTATTTTTGTATTTCCATATTATTTTGGCAATGGACATTCTAAATGTTCTTAACAATGCAAAAAATTAAATGTACTTCTTTGTCATTGTCAAATTGTCATCCTATTCTTGGTAGTGGCAATTTTAATTTCTTCTGTGTAAATATAAAAGTGCATTTTGTTGTCTAATAATTGGCCAATTATAATTTCTACTTGTCCATTGGTCACTACTATCCAAATTAACATGCACCTGCATTGATACTTGTTTTGGCAGGTATTTTAAAATTATTTTCTGACAGTTTATTAATTAATAAGTTACATTGTTTGTTGTTTTTTTCTTTTCTTTTATTAGTGTTGATTTTTTTGGCATGTTTTAAACAGTCTTATACAAGAAGTTTTTTCATGTGCGAAATTTCATTTGGAATGGATCATTTCAATTTGTTTTAATGATATTTGTTCAGGACTGTACTTCCTTGTGGGTACACAGGTCTAAGGACCTGCTTACTCCAACCTTCTCCTCGGTGAACCTAACCCTAACCAGCCCATTAGCAACTGCACACAGGACCACAGTTGCTTCTTGGTTTATTTATGTGAATATGAACGATGCATGTCCGCATGTTGGTTTTGTGGGTTTTGTGCTTTTGTTCCATTTTATTTATTTATTGTTTATTTTTATTATCTTTGTTTTGATCGATAACTACTTGTCTAAAAAGGTGTTGTGATTAAAATGTACATATATTGATATGCATGTTTGTTTTGAAAACATGCATGCTCTGTAAATATTTTACATTTCAACATCAAAAATTTGAAAATAAAGCAAAACCTTATTTCCAACATAGGAAAAGCATCGGTCACTATTCCTGAGTGGCCTAAACACAATGATGAATCCCGCGGTCACGAGTGTTTATTTCTGCCATAGGCAAAGCATCAGTCATAATCCATTCTACGACATGTTGGCGGCTCGCAAGAAGAAAGCTCAGAAGAATAGTGCTCACCACTCCAAGAGCTAAGACTTGCTTTGTGTTAGTTTGTGTTTCATTCAGTAGTTGCGAGTGCTAGCCACGAGCGTGTCGTTATTTTTTATCCAGCGTGATATCAAAACCTTGTTACAATTTATTGCGAGTTCTCTGTATTTTTAAAGAAAGTTATTTTGGCCAAGACAGTTTTGGCTTCTGGCAAGCTTCTTTTAAGACGGTTGAAGTTGCTCAAATGCAACTTGTTAGCTCTTGAAATAGTGTGAGTGAGTGAGTCTTTTATCAGTGCTAGTGCAGTGTACATACTATGAATGAGTGCAAGTGAAGATCTTGGTTCTTAGCACGCCAAATGGATAGTATCGCCCAGTAGGAAAGTATTAAAATTCAAATAACCTACTGGAGATAATTTAGTCGTAGACTATTGGCAGGTTGTTTTGCTGTTCCACATCTCGGGAAACATTGCAGTGGCATCAAAGATGCATTATTCAGTACTCTGTACTTCCATGCCATAATTTACAGTGTTCACATCATTCATTTTGGCATACTTGTTTTTTCAATGATTATGTATGTTATAGGCTTTAGTTTTCAGTTTCTTCATCTGTCCTAAAAGAAACAGAGAACTCTTTTTCTAGCCTTTGTGGTTTGTGTTGAGTGATGTACAAAGTTTCCAGCCTTGTTGTGGACCATTACATGTAAGGCTGTATTTTTGGAGAACAAGAATTAGGTGACATCAGTTTGACACAGGAAGTTCAACACTCAACACTTTTTCTCTTGATACCAAAGATTTGTGATTCCAAGTGCACTTGTATCATACCATCTCCTTTATAGGTTGAAGGAACTGAAATAATAGGGGCTTTAATTTGGCCCAAAACAACTAAATTGTGTACAAAATAAAAGGGAATTATTTTTTCCCTATACTGCAGGTAGACATTAAATTGAAAGTTAAAACTCTTTCTGGTGAAATAACTTACAAAGTAGATGGTTTGAACGCAGTTGTGAAATGCTTCCAAGTTTTGTAGCTGTATTTTGATTCCTATTGAACATACAGTGTACAAAGTTTCTGTCTGAATATTGATCACATAATGCATTTGTAATAAGTGTTATTAAATCCCAGCAATATCTCTAGTATTGACATCTTACAGCTATGTAACCGATTTGTAGAAGTTGTTTGATTTTCCTGTTGCTTGCGGTTTTGTGTCTTAACAACGAAATAACCAGAAATATTCAAGATCTGATAATTCGTATAAGTTAATCAGTGTGAAATAGTTCACTCTTTCCTGCCAGTTTTAAATAGTTAAAGAATAGAATGTGCCTGGTGCAGCTGTGCACTTGTTTAATAAATGGCACAACTTTAGATGTGTAAATAAATTAGCAGTTGGGAAGACAATAGTCTTCAGAAATTCATGATGCTGGAGACACCTTGGTAAAGAATTAAATTTATATTTTGATACAAAAGTTATCCTTAGAAAATATAGTAATCTTGCATAGAAAATTTGTGCTCTCGCCTATGGTTCATACCTGTTTTCTCGATTATTTCTAAAACAAATTAAATGGCTACACACTGATGTTCCTTAACCAAATATTAAAACTTTCTTCTTTTTTTCTCTCCTTTCTTTTCTTCTATTTTTCTTTTCATGAATAATTAAATGTTTCTCTGGAACTTCTGCAAGATATTGTCAAGATTTTCCGATTTGTTGAAGCATTGTAAATCGCAAAGTGTTGTTGCTGCTCACACAGCTTTTTCTGCATAACACTATAAATTCAGATGATCAATATTTTGATTGGAAAAAGATGTGCAGCATGCGAATTGCATTTGTATTCCTATTACATCAGTGTGTTCCCATTTCTTGTTGATCCCACATTGCATCCTTCAACTTGCACTTAACTGAACAATTGGCATTAAACAATGCAATGAATATGAACTTAATGCAGCTGGGCTGCATTATATTAGTTCGTTTTTAAATCGCACTCGCCTACACTATGCTGAGTCCCCTTCAATGGGGGTGTGTGTCCAAAGATCTCTGCTACTAATATTTTGGATGGCAGATCGTCTTAACTTTTCTTGTGAGTTGATCATTCATAGAGAAGGGAAAATGTCAAACTATGGCATGAAATCACTTGTGGCCAAATGGTAGAATTTACCACTGAATTTCAAGTGCATATTATCTCCTTTTCTCTTTGTGTGTTGTGCTTGTCATGTGGAGTTTCTGAATCATAAAAGGGGATTATGAACATCCCTGTGTGTGTTATCTACCAAATATCAAAAATATGCAAGTAGCTAATTAAAAAGAATTTTCTCTTCATTGAATGTATTTACTTCATTAAAAATTGTACTTCCATCCCAGTTACAGGGCACAAGGGTAGAGTGCCATCTCTCGTGGAGTACTTAGTCTTTTATTCGGTGTTATACGAGGATGGTTACTTGCATTCTGGCGTTCCTCATTATTGTACAATATCCGAAAGTGCAGTAAACCAATGGGTGTTGTACAGTGGACCTTGTCCTACCTCTGGTATGATTGTATATGTAAATTTTTTTTTTAATGAAAGGTTGTATGTATGTGAAGATAATTCATGAAAATAGTTTTTTTAGTTTTTATGCAGGCAAGAGACACTCTTGTACCTCACGTATTTTGGCAAGCTGCTAATTTGACTTTAAGCCTTTCTATATATTTGTTGCAGAATGGAATGTTTTGTATGTATGTGTGAAAATTTTGAAACCTTTTCACAGTATTGCATTTAAGATAAGTTTTGGCACAAAATAGAATTTAATTATTTTCAGATTATCTTTAATTTTTCTTTAAATTTGTAAATGGCGCAGCTCTGCTCTTAATAAAAAAAAGAAAGCAATGATTGGATGGAAGTATCGAGAGCACAACAAAAAATACATCTGAAAATGTTTGATGCCTCATGACTGTATTTACCTGCATTCATAGGTGATTTGTTCTAAAAATGTGTGAAAGTAGTATTGCATATGCGGCAGGGGTTATAGGTCAGGACACATGCAGGCAACAATTTTAGGAAACGTTTGCTGTCTCCACCTCCCATCTTTGTCTTGAGTCGTGAAGGTATTCTTCTTCTGATTGTTTGTACAACTTGTGAAATCTTTTTATACTCAAAGAATGTGGTTTTTAATAGAAAATATGTTTATAAAATATTTTGCGTAATCTATTAGTGTATATATTTTCCTGTACATTTTAATCTATTTTTATCATGTTGGTATATGAATCACATTGCTGTAAACATTATTGTATCTTTTTGCTAATTCTGATTATTATTGCATATCAGTCATGATTGTAGGAAAGAATTGTAGCAGTCTTTATTTATGAAATAACTTTGCACCATCAAGTGCCTCTTATGAAATTGCAATTAATCTCTCTTGTTCCAAGTTGGCATCTAGTCCATGTGTGCAGCAGCCTATTTGGGTACTCCTCAAACCTGTAAATTTGCTTCTTTTTTTTAATGTTTTTGTAAAAGATCTCTCATGAACCTCATTTTTGTGCAAAACTTGATGATGCTAAGTTTTATGTTGTTTCTGTAATCTATTTATTTTAACCATTATAAAACCTTAAACACCGTCAGTACTGTGTATAAATCCATCATAATGCAATGCAAATAAAAAAAAAAATTAATATTAAATTTCTGTTCTTATTTTATCTTAAACCTGCTTCAAGCTGATTCCATTATTATCCCAGTTTCATAAACAAGTAGTATTAAAAAATAGTTTTAGTTTTCGTAAATTAACAATTATTACAATTTTAGACGGATGTTGTAACTCTTTTTGACCAGTTTCAAATGGTTGTGTTAGCTAAGTTTTTCTGAGAACTGTTATTGATAATCCTGAATATATTAGTAATGGTAAAAATAACTTTTTGATTTGAGCTTCTGTTAGGTCTAAGATTCTTTGTAGTTTTTAAATGTAATTATGCTAAGCAGGTGTAGGTTAGCCAAACATGTAGCTAAGGTGAGAAAATTATTCTGAATATGCAAGTTTTTGAATTTCCACAGAAAATGGGTCATATTGAATTTAGTTTTGTATTGTTTTAACATTTATTGTTTTAAAATTTCTGATGAAAAAATAAGATCAGGTAGACCAGAAATTTATTTACAGATTTTTTCATCAATTTAAACTGTGTGCCAAAGGGGGTAGCGAAAGCTTTGCAAATCTACCCTGAGGATAAACATTTTTTTGTTGAAAATCGTAATTGAAGTACAAAGAATAACGTTCCATTTACTCTGAGTACTTCATACAAATGACAACATATTTTTTAGCTTCTTACATAAGTTAAAAAAATGTTCGCCACATTGTGTGAATGACTATTGGCTTAAATTATCCTTGCAATTTTCTGTAGATGAAGACGTTTTCAAATTTTTTTTAGGCATTTATATCAGATTTCAACCCTCACAATCAACAAAAAGGGAAAAATTGAAGAAAAAATGTTTTTGCTTTGTTTTTTTAAGAATGATGCAGATCATATAAAGGGTTAAATACAAATTGAAGACCTGTAAATTCTCTACAGTTTCTCAAAAATTTCAATCTTTTATCTTATCATTTGCACCCAACAGCTCATTATTAGACATCGGACGTTTAGGCACTAAAAAATCGTCTTTTAGGCGCCTAAAAAGGCACTTAAAATGTCAAGAATAAGGAGGAAAAAAAGGCACTATTATAAGTTACATATACAAATGAAAAATTGTTTATAATTTTTGTCTATGTAATTTTGTAAACTTAAATGCACAAAACAAGTTCGTACATTTTAATATAAAACTAGATTTACATATTTACAGCTCTTCTACATTTTATTCTTAACACTTTCTATTAACAAGTAATATTTGCATATTACCAGTAACTTTTTAAGGATCACAATTTCAAATTTGCGACAACTAGGAGACAAAATCAGTTTGAATGCAGAGAAGGATATCTGAACGATGTGACTGGTATATATTTTGAAGTCCAACACTAGCAACACTGAAACCATCTGGGAATTTGTTTATTTCCACTTAAAATTTCGGTGCCCTCGATGTATTGTCAATCAACCATCTCAGATCATGGCTGGTATTTATGAAATGGAGAAATGGAGAAAAATCGGTTGGTATACTTTCAGGAATTCTCTTGTAATTTAAAGTACCAAGACCTAAATTGAAGATTTCGCTACGAATGGTCACGTTGGTCCATCACCGATTTTTATAATTTTATCAGATATCTTAACATTTTGTATAAAAATAATAAATAAAAAGGCAAAAAAGTCCTAAAAAAGATATATATGCAATAAAAGGCATTTACGCTCAAATAAGCAAAAATAAGCATTATAAAACTTCGTCATATGTCATCATTTGTCATGATTCGTGCACATATATTATCAGCCTTTAAATACGTTCACTAGAATAAAATAGGCATTTCCCTAAACATCCGATATCTACTCATTATAAATAAAACAAAAATTTAATAGTTCCCTATTTATTTTCTTAAAATTAGGTTTGTTGTTTTAGTTTTTGTAGTTTTTCTATTTTCTATTTATTAGAAAAGATAAATAATGAAAAAAAAAATTGTGAGAATGATATTATAACCTTTGTAATTTGGATATTGAACAAATTGAGGTTTTAACTAAAAATAATGAATTTTTATACTTCATTCACCTTATCAGAATACTTTTGTTGCTTTGATTTGACAGATTATTTAATAATAATGCTAACTCTTGTTTGTCTACTTGGCACACACATGAAAAGCTGTGTAATTACGTAAATGTTCAATAAACAACAATTTTTGAGTTAAGTGTGTACCACAACTGCGATTTCCTTTCGGTATAAAAACTTGTGTCACTAGAAAAATGAATACGAGTTTCGGAAGTAACAGTGTTTGTTAGTTCATTGTTTGAAAAGCACAAGAAACCATATTTTCATGCAGCAACAGTTCTCTGAAAAAAGCATCTTAAATATTTTTATTTCTATCTCATTAGCCTGTACTGTGTAAGATGGATCTTCAGAATTTGATTGAGATGATAGTTCTGATATCCATAGATATTCTGATAGTTCTGACCGCCATTTCTGCTTCTTACACATTCTGAATCTTGTTATACAGAAGTAGAAGATAAGCAATCTACACCCTTTAATGTGTCTAATGTAGATGTCACTTGTGTGACATTGTGTCATAGATTTGGATGGCAGACTTTTTGCATCTGATGACGTTAAACCAGATGTCGCGTATCAAATATTATGCCTTACAGGTAGAAAGTAAATCTGGACATGGCGATGTAGAAACAAATGGCTTGATTCCATAATCTGCTGTCTAAATCAAAAACATGAATGAGTGGATCATGTAGTGAGTACTTATTATGAAGTATTAATGTGTATTTTAACATTATGAATAATATTTAACATTATTTCTAATATTGCTCTATTTTTTTATATACTCATTATTTTTAGTTAAAATCTTAATTCATTCAATATTCAAATTACAATAGGTTATAATATAATTCTTAAATTTTGTAATTCATTATTTGTCTTTTCTAATAAATGTAAAATTGAAAAACTATGAAAATTAATGAAAGAAACCTAATTGTAAGAAAATAAATAGGTAACGATTAAATCACGGTTTTATTTATATTGAGTTGTTGAGTACAAATTGTAAGATAAAAGGTTGAAATTTTGGAAAACTATAGAGAATTTATAGGGCTACAATTTGTATTTAACCCTTTATATGATCTACATCAGAACATTCTTAAAAAAACAAAGCTGAAATGAATTTTTTTTCTTTTTTGTTGATAGTAAGGGTCAAAATTGGATATAAATGCCTGAAAAAATTCTGATTTGTCTATTTTATTCTGTTAACCCCTTTGTCCATTTTTCCACTAGAGAATGAATATTCTTCAAGAAATATTTGTCTAAAATATTCTCAATAAATTATTCAAAAGGTATTTCTTCTCCTTTTATGATTTATTTTGAAACAGTTATATAATAATTTTACTCATGGTGTTTAGATAGTAGCCCAGGGTACATTTGTGAGTAGTTATAAATTAACGTTAGGATGCTGTCAGTCAGTACGTAGAATTACCCTGCAAAAGATCTTAAAATGAGTTTGTGAATATTGCGAAAATAAACTGTGTCAACTGTGAATAGCAAAGAATAATAAAGGATCAGAAGAGTAAGATCAAAGCTGAGGTAAGAAGATTTAGAATGTTCAAAGTACAAGTAGAGCCTGGCATGCATTTATTTTACCTAAAATGGGCAAGTGAAAAAGGTTAAAGTAAGGGGTAAAATACAGGAAACAAAAAAAATCATCATTTAAAAGTGATTAGTGTAAAAAATTAAAATGATTCACATTTGTATGCTAATTAAAATTTACATTACCACTCGTGTGGATGGAAACTAGCTCTTCTTTGTACTCTTGATTGCGCTTCACCATCCAGTATGTGATATATGAATTTATTTTACTCTTGACACTGACTACAAAATGCTATTGTGGAATCTCTTTTGAATCATGAAATGGTATCAGTAAAAATGGACTTGTATGTTTAATTCTACTCACTTGTGTAATTGCCAAAAGGTAAGAGAGAACAAGAAGGAACTGAGAAGGGTATATCGTGTACAGACAGCTCTGTCCTCAAAAGGGATCCGAGGCCACACACTAACATAGGATGAGATTTCTCGTGAGCAAACAGGTATGTAAGCCTCAGTGAAAAATATCAAAAATCTTTACTGGGTATCATCTTCCTTTCCCTTTTAGAATTTTAACAAAACATGACACTGGAGCCTCCGTGTCCACAACAGAAAGACAACACATGAACATGCCTTCAAGCAGGTATGTTTCCAGCTTGATAGAGATTGGTGTCAGGAGGGAAAAAATAGAAAATAATGATGAAAAAGACAGGGAAAGGCACAAATAATGAAAAATGCCAGAAGTAGTCTTCAGAAGCTAAAATAGGAAAAATGAAATTCGAAAACAATTCCAGAAGTACAAGTAAGTGATTCATATTGTAAAAATTCATAAAATTGTATTAATATAAAAAGGCATTTTTATATTAAGAAGCAAGAAAACTGTTTATCAGAATACTATTGTTTGTAATAAATTTTCATAAAAATGTTTTAAAGCTTTAATCAAGAAAGAAGCTTGACTGTTCAGCAAAGGTGCATTGTTTTCCATTGCCTATTCACTCTTGTCACACTAGAGAGAATTGTTCACTTGCACACTCATTCCAAGCATCTTAATAAAATATTATTTTTGATGCTTAAGAACATTTTCATGCTCTTCAGGTTGAACTAATAATCTTGTGTTTAATTGTTGCGAAAACAGTCAACTTCTCAAATAAATTTCAGAAGATACTGCAGGAATTTGGAAATGTTTTATAGTCTTCGCTATATGGGAGATTGAGATTCATTGAGAGGTAAGTCAGAGATGCCATTATTTCCAAGGTCCAGCCAATGTTTTATACGCAACTCTCAACAAAATCTCTCAAAAAACAGGGGTAAGAGTGAAGCTTGATGTTTTGTTGTTTTTTTTTTTCCTTTCTTTCTTTCTTTTTTTCTTTCTTTTTTCTTTCTTTCTTTTTTTCTTTCTTTTTTCTTTCTTTTTTCGTTCTTTTTTCTTTCTTTGTTTCTTTCTTTGTTTCTTTCTTTTTTCTTTCTTTTTTCTTTCTTTTTTCATTTTTCTTTTTCTTTTTTCTTTTTTTCTTTCTTTTTTTTCTTTCTTTTTTTCTTTCTTTTTTTTCTTTCTTTTTTTCTTTCTTTCTTTTTTTTCTTTCTTTTCTTTCTTTTCTTTCTTTTTTTCTTTCTTTCTTTTTTTTTCTTTCTTTCTTTCTTTCTTTCTTTTTTTCTTTCTTTCTTTTTTTCTTTCTTTTTTCTTTCTTTCTTTCTTTTTTTCTTTCTTTCTTTCTTTTTTTCTTTCTTTCTTTCTTTTTTTCTTTCTTTCTTTCTTCCCCTCCCCCTCTCTCCCAGGGTTATTGGCAAAGGCTAAAGCAATTTTCTGGAAACCTATATAAACTGGATTTATGAAGCACTGATTAATCCTTCTTTTGCTATTGTGAGTCTGAGCCTCTAAAATGGTGGTTAGATGAACAAAGGCCAACTTTTGGGAGATGAGAACTGACAATGATAGAAATGCCAAAAAAATTATTTTGTATTTTGTGAAGTTACTATGTATGTATTGGTGAACTTCTGTGCGAGACCTTCCTTGCAAGAGCTGTGAGCTTTAAGTAGCCTATAGTGTACTCTGATATAATGTAAATGAATTTGAGGCGTTGTTTCGTCGTGTGTATTTATTTTGGCATAAAGCTTTTTCGGCCGCATTGCGACCATCTTCAGTGCTATTCTGAGGTGGCTGGGGCCCTCGGTCCAACAAGACAGCTGTCTTGCTTGCGGGAAAGTTTTATGCCAAAATAAATACATACGACGAAACAACGCCTCAAATTCATTTACATGATGCAAATGTCGTTAACGCCGCACCATTTCCTACCACTACCGTTTACTCTGATGTAAACTCACTACACCATAATCATAGTATTGAAGGACAAAAGCAGATGGAAGTTACTGTGATTCCAATGCTGTAAATGAATTGTTGAGGAAGAAGGAAAGAAGTTATTAAACACATTGTGCTAGCTGGTGATGTTCGAAACCTGCACTGAAGGCAAATTACTGTGTGGTGTAGGAAGATCCCCAAGTTGCGCTAAATTTCATAAATTCATGTTTCTCGGTCTCTCTGGATTCAGTAAAAAAATGTCTGTTTCAATCTCTGGACAAATTGCTAAGTTGGAGTTTTATGACCCTCATTAATCGAATTGTCATTTAGGTATAGTTTATTAGGTATAGTTTTTGAAGTACTGAGTAGTACAATAAATAAGTTATATTTTTTCTTGACTGCACAGATGCAGAAGAATGTGTTTCTTTCTGGATTTTGTATGTTCATTCTCACCTCGAGTCATAGTTGAGAATCAAATTTGAATTGATGTTTATAACTATGGAGGAAAATGTCAAAATGAGACAAAGTTCAAAAATGGCAGTTGATTTTATTAAATTAAAAGGTAATACGTCATTTACTAGATTTTTGAAAATGGAGTATTTACATTTACAACAATTACTGTTTTGCTTATGTTCTTCAATGTTTCTAATTAGAAATGAACTGAAGAGTCTTAAGGATGCAATATTATGTAAAGTAAAAAATATTCTCTCACACTAACTGTGATTTTGTTTTTGACACAATACATTATACTTGTCTTTCATTTTATTCTTTATCTTCTATATCAACCCAATATTAAATTTATACAACTTGCTTAACTCTATTGTTTCCAACTATCCTCAAACTTAAAACAAAAATTTACAAGCTGATTCACTCTTCACGGAGTGGCTAACGTTGCCCGAGATTGCAAGCTTCGTTTACGAAACTTTGGATTTTAATCTATAAATCAGGACTGCTTAACTGGTCTACAGTTATTTACATTGTAACATCTCCATGAACTATAAATATTTCTATCGTGACGTCGTGGGAACACAACAGCAGTCACAGACACGAGCTTCAGATATTTACATATTTATTAATAAATATTTACAAATAAATAGTTTGATCCGTTATGTACAGCTCTGATAGACCCTATACCTCGACCGCAGGAGCGATCCTTAAAAGATGCAATCATGCAAATCATGTAAAAGATGCAATAAAATCTGCCTGACTCGTGGCCCTCGCCACTCCTCGGCGAGCTTACGCGCACAGCGTAGAGCCCCGGCGACCGCAGTCACCCGTGGAAAACACGTTCCACAGCGGCGTCCCAACACATGAGTTGGGGCGGGTTTACGAGCCTAGCTCGTCTCCACACAGCCCCGGGCGCAAGTTTTGTGCGTTTGCACGAGGTTTTCACTCAGCTCAAAACCCACCCCTACGAGAGCTAACTTGTGCTGTTTTGTTAACGCACGAAGTGCAATGTACGTTCATGCCACCGATGCGACCATTCCTACCCTTACGGGCATCTATGGCCAATTCTACAACATGAAAGAGGAAAAACAGATCAAAAAGATATTACCCAACCGGCGCGCGCATTGCGTGTGCTGAAATTCAAAGCTTATATTTCAAGTCTCATTTCGCTGTTTCAGATTTCTCTTCCGCCAGGAATTCTTTCGGTCGCTTATACTTCGCCTGTTGATTGGGTTCGTATGAAGCGACCTCGGAAATGAGAGTGATTTCCGAGTCAGCGGCTTTTCTGAAAAATTTAGAAATGTTTTTGAAATGTTCTTTTAGCAGTGACATGGAAACATCGCGATGCAAATTTTGAATTAAAGTGTATTTAGGAGCGCAGAGGGCGGCCCTAAGGCATTTATTCCGAACTACTTGCAGTTTCTCTGTCGTTATTAGTTTTGTGTAGTTTGTCTTTAGACAGTGCAGCTCCGCCGCGTCTCATCTCTGCGATTACTGAGAAATGGTCTGAGGAGAGTTCGTAGGTTGTGGTTAGAATAGGTGGGTAGTGAAGTTTATGGCAAAGCGCGATATCTAAAACATCGGACTTGCCATTCGTCTGGTTGGGATAGAAGGTAGGTGAAGCGGGAGCAAAAATCTCGCAGCCGTTTGCGTCAGCAACTGCTTTCAGCTTACGGCCGCGAGGGCAAGTGATGCGGGAACTCCAGGCCGTGTGTTTGGCATTAAAATCGCCAGCCACAATTGTTGGAGTTGTGTGCGCCTCTACTAGTTTAGCAATATCTGCAGCTAGTTGGGCGCACGTTTCCGCGGAGCGGTCGGGACGAGCGTAAAGGGAGACAAGCCGCAGCGGCCCGCGCTCCGTCTGCACGACGACAGCAGTGGCCTCGGCGTGCTGCGGCTGCGGAAGAACTGAAACATAATGATTTATGTTGCGTCTAATTATAATTGCTGTTCCGCCTCCTCTATGGGCGTCCGTCGTATTTGCTGCTTGTGCTGCTCTGTCGTTCCGGTAGCAGATATAACCTGGAATATAAAGAGAAAGATGCGGGCTTAGCCATGTTTCACCTAGCATCATAACAGAAATATGCCGAGCGAGAAAGCTGTGTAGTTCTGACTGCTTCGCTCGCGCGCAGATGCCGTTGCAGTTCCAGAAGGCAACGGTGCAGTTATTCCTATAAAAAGAAGGAGAAGCAGCCATTATTTAAGGTACGGGGGAGGTACGTGGCGCGGACGAGGACGAGGAAGAGCGTGCCTCATCCGCCGCAGCAGCTGCCGTCACCTCATGGGAGTGCACAAGAAGTTGTGTCACTACCACCTTGAGGATGGTCGCCGGCCACTCAACAGGATCGCAGCCGGATACTGCTCGCATGAGCGCCTGCGTCACATGTACTAAGTCGATCCCGTTGTGGGCGAGATCGTCAATAATGCGGTGTAGCACGCGCTCCTGCTCGCTCAGTGAGGAGGGAACGGGGATTGCCTCCGCCGGTCTCCTTCGCCGCTCCACGCGGGCGGTGCGCTCCTCGCGGGCCGCGTCGGCGGCCGCCGGCTGGCGCTCCCGGGGGTGGCGGGTGCGTGGTACTAGAGCGTCCGAGTAGGACCGCTCCTGGCGTCGCTGCTGCCGCTGGCCGCGTGGGCGTTCGCGTCGCTGCGAACGCTGAGACCACGGTGGCTGCGGCGGTGGGGTGGTGGTGCGGCGGCGCGAAGGTTCGCGCTCCCGTGAAGGAGAACGCGACGCCTCCGACCGCGCGTCGGCCGCTCGCCTCTCTTGAATGCCGGCACATCGCTGGCGATCCCGCTGCTGCCGCTCGTGGCGCTGTTTTCCCCTGAAACAACGGCGCTTGTACTCGGGGCAACCCTTGTACTTAGCGCCGTGGTTATCGCCCAAACAGTTGGACGCCCCAGCGGCACCAACCAGGTTTAGCCCCAGCGGACACCGCGGGGCGTCGTGGGCGTCCCCACAGTTCCTGCAGCGCGTGCGGCGCTTGCTGTTACGTGCCACGTGCCCGAAATCCAGGCAATTGTGGCACTGCGTGGGCCCGCGCGGTGGCCGATACACCTCCACGCGGACGCGGAGCCCACGTATGGAGTTCCATACGTGGTTCCATACCCGGTTCGGGCGCCCGGTGGCGCTCCGAATCCTGCAGCGTGGCGATGACCAGGGAAGTGGTCTGCCCCGTTGTCCCGGCCGCTGGCTGCCGATCCGCTCCAGCTTCCGCACCTGAAACCCAACACGTTCCAGGTTATCGTGAAGCGCCTGGAAAGAGAGTTCCAACGGAATGCCCCGCAAAACAAACCGTAGGAACTTCTAGTTCCCTGTGGAGTACGTGTGGTACTCCACAGACCTCTCTTCCAGAGCGGCCAAAACATCCCGGTGCGCCTCGAGCGTATCGCACCGAACCTTAACGGCGTCGCCGGAAACCTCTGCGGTGACTGCGGCGTCGCCGCCGGTCGCGTGCAAGGCCTCGAGACCGAAAATGACGGCCACTCCGTAGAGAAAGATGGGGGTGGGCGACGTCGGCGGGTGACGAGTGTGAACCCGTCCTCTTCTGCTGCTGCTGCTGCTGCTGCTGCGCCGGGTGCGGCGTCGTGGTCCCGGCGGCGGCGTCCGCAGCGGCGGGCGCCGCGTCAGGAAGCGGCGATGCGGCGGCGGGCTGCGTGGCGTCGCGACGTGGAGGGCCCTGCGCCCTGCTCTCCGCTATGCGGTCTCCTCCTGTTGGCAGAAGGAGTCTTCTTGACGCAAATGCGCTCGGTGGAAGAGGAACCGCCCCGTCGTTTGACGGTTCCTCGCTCCGTCGTGCCCCCGCTGGCCCTTCCACACGCACCATTCTCACCCGCAGACGAGGTGGCGAATGGTGTCGCGCGGCAGACTTCGCCGGCGACGACATCTAACCCACCCCCGTCGAGTGAGTACGCTTGTGCAGTTTTGAGAACGCACCTAAGGTGCAATGTACGTTCACGCCACTGCGGTGCAGCCATTCCTACCCTTAAGGGCATCTATGGCCAATCCTGCAACATGAAAAAGAAAAAAACAGATCAGTTAGATTTTAGCCAACTGGCGCAAGCATTGCCTGTGCTGAAATTCAAAGCTTATATTTCAAGTCTCATTTCGCTGTTTCAGATTTCTCTTACTCCAGGAATTGTTTCGGTCGCTTATACTTCGCCCGTTGATCCGGTTCGTATGAAGTAACCCACCCCCGCGCTTTGCGCTGTTGCTTATATACCTCCCAGACCACGTGACACGCAACGTCATCTCGCTTTCGCGGGGCACTTCATGCCACGTGACTGTCACGCCGCCACGCGTTTTGGGCATCCCTTCCCCTGAATTCCTGGAAGTTCTCAAAATACCCCGAGGTCCCTCCGTCCCTAGCCTATCATCTATTCATTCTACTTCCTTTCTCTCCCCAGTATTCCCTGGCGCCCTAATCCTGCGTCGCGGTGCCTGCAATACGCCGTCTTCCTGCTTGCTAAGACTATGTTACACACGGAGAAAAAAGAACAGTTGCAGTATACCTGATCCATTATACTGTATCAAGGGAACGCATGATAATATAGGCCCAACCAGGTTCACTGTTGCTGTTTCGTGACGGAGATGGATCGAAAAGTTGCATCGTAAAGAGTCCCTTGTCGCACTCCTCTGAATTCACCTGGTCAGAAGTGCACGGGTAGAAGCTGCCGAGACCAAGCAACCTTGTTGGAAGAGTTGGCTTTCTGCTCGGCATAAGCGAGCAACACAGGTTGGAGGATCCAGCCTACCGTCATGACGCATCCGGACGAAACTGGTAGAAGGAGCCGGCCTTCCGTGTCGGCTTGCACAGCTATACTGGTTGAAGGGCCAGCCGTACGTGTTGCCTTATTTAAGCATTTCTTATTGGTGTTACAATTACTGATCGTTGACGGTATAGGATGCGTAGTACTTGCTATTAATAGAATATTCATTATTTTTTTTGATCCAACAACAGATTGTATATTTACCTACACAACCAGACACAATAAAAACGGAAATAATTGCATAAAATTACGCATTTAGTGATAATTAAATTTCACAATAAACTTCAAAAGCCTTTAAATTCTGCAGTCGGACTGTTATTACGTTAGATATATATACATCAATGTGCCTGCATTGTTGTTGTGTGAAAGTTATATATATATAATGAATATTCTGAAACAGCATGTCCCTAAAAATAAAATATTATAATATTAAAATATTTATTTAGTAAAGCAAAATGTGTAAAATATAACATAACTCACAATAGAATGAAATATATTGACATAAACTTAATAGCTAACAAATGATAATGAAACATTGATGTACCACTTAATCATTTATGTGATCAGGTGGATCACAAGGAGACTAAGAACATGTTTAGTCATCAGTAATTATTTCAAAAATATTTTATAACTGTTTCAAAATTATTTTTAAAGCGTTTTATAACTGTTTCAAAACTATTTTAAAACTTCCCACGTGACCCTACTTCACGTATACTCCGCCGCACTCACCAGCTGCTCAAAGATTCTAGTATTCCTGCCGAAACGCAACGTTCCATCAAGAAATCGGAAGCAGCTGCACCCAGACTATACGGGCTACCAAAAATTCACAAACCCGAAGTTCCATTGCGGCCCATTGTCAGCGCTATTGGTTCTCCCACGTACTCTGTTGCCAAGTATTTATGTAACTTGCTCCAACCTAACATAGGCAAGACCGACTCCTACATTAAAGATTCAGCACATTTCGTCGAAAAACTGAAGACTTTGGTACTACAACCGGATGATCTGCTTGTCAGTTTCGACGTCGTGTCATTATTCACCATGGTTCCCGTTACCGAGACAGTTTTGCTGCGAGGGTTATTCCCGGAGGACATCACAGAACTCTTCCATCACGTTCTTACCACTACATATTTTGTCTGTAATGGTGAATTTTATGAACAGAAGGATGGAGTAGCTATGGGTAACCCGCTGAGCCCGGTTGTAGCGAACCTATATTGTAACCGGCAGACGTTTTCTCGAACGTTCGACGGGCCCGGCAGAGCTCGATCGGTTGGGCGCCATCCAGTTCTATCAGTTGAGAATGCGTGGAGGAGGAAGGATGTTGTAATAATAATTTAGAATTTAACGACAGGTTTATTTCTGGTCCAAAACCAGGGAAGTTACATGACAACAAAGACACTGGGTGGAGAAATGACTATCACCCTACCCGTTGAGCTCAACTTGTTAAATGGAATTCTTAAAATTAAACATAGTTTGGGCCATGCGCGGCCTCGCTGACATTAACACAAAATAAGAAATTAAACGTTACAAGTCTGCTTGAAGAGCAATTTCTTGATTATTTACCCAATTGCGTGGGTCTAGGGCATACACAATACAGTGATTGCGAGTTGATCTCTCGCAGGCTGCTGGGAAGGGCCGGCAGGCAGGTCAATGACCCCTCTCTAGGGCGCCTGGAGACAGCTGATGGGGGCGAGGTTTCCTGGGCAGGCTGGCCCGCCGTCTTGGGTCGACCGTCTCCTCCGCTCGTTCACAGGATACCTCACGTGACGTATTGGCCCGGCCCAGACAGAAGCAGAGGGCCGCAAACACATGTGAGTGACTGACCCCGATACACAAATGTGTGACGCTTCGCGATTACGTCGGATTAATGTTCGTGAACGCTCACAATTGTTCACCGCGATTGGATGAGATCTGCTACTGTCCCTTGAGCAATCTTACGCGCAGCAATCGCCTCGGCGGTCAGCCTCATTCCCAGAACACCGGTCCACTTCGCGACCCGTAGTGCTCTTTTCTATCACAAAATCTACGTCCTAACACTTTGACATCTTTTTTCAATCTCCTGACCCGTAGTGCTCTTTTCTATCACAAAATCTACGTCCTAACACTTTGACGTCTTTTTCCAATCTCCTTGTTCGCGTCTTCGCGCAGCGCTGCAGAGCTCGCCTCCCCCCTCCCCGAGTTACCCCTTCTTAAGAAAAACGCTCCCTCCCAACGTTCCTATAATTCTAATTGGCCAACGTTCTAAATTTCTCTACGTTCTAAATTTCTCTCGCCCAATCACCATGCGAGGATCTCTGGAAATTTCCACAAGATTGAAATGTTCTGTCTCTCTCTCACACTGGGCGCGTGCACGTGTAAGGAATCTGTCAAAGTTCGTAATTTTGAAAGTTATTTTTAATGATAAACATGGGCTAAGAGGCACCCTTTCGCTGGGGCGAGCGCAGGTCAGCGGGTTTTGTTTATAGGACGCCTGTGTTGCTGGGGTGGCGAGGGTGCGCCGAGGGCCAGGCACAGACAGCTGCCTATCGTAAACCTTTCGCGGGTCGCTGAGAAGGGAAGTCCCCCCCGGGCGAGTGGCGTCTTACAAAGGCTGCATTCAGTGACCGTAGTTTCTCAAAATGTCATAATCTCATTACAATAATTCCGTCGATTCGAATGTGCCGCCACAATATATGGAAAGCTTCGAGGCCACAGCACTAAATACTACACCTCTTAAACCGAATTGTTGGTTACGTTACGTCGATGACACGTTCGTCATCTGGAGCCACGGGGAGGATACGCTGAAGGATTTTCTTCAACATCTGAACAGCATTCATCCACGCATACAGTTTACAATTGAGAAGGAACACAAAGGAAAAATATCTTTTCTGGGCGTGCTGGTAAACAAAAAGCAAGACTGTTCCCTTAGCCACACTGTATTTCGAAAACCCACCCATACGGACCGATATCTTAACAAACTGTCGAACCACCATCCCAGCCACAAGAGAGCTATGATGAAAACACTCGTCCACCGCGCTACACGCTTATGCGAAGACAACAATATTCACCAAGAACTAGGTCATTTGGAGAATGCTCTAAAGGCCAATTCAAGAGGTGAAGCGAGCACTACGCCCAAGTAACACCGCACGCAGTCCCCCCGATGAAACCACCTACAAGGTGTCGCTGCCATATATCAAAAACATCACGGACCGTATTGGCAAGATTCTCAAACAACACAATATAAAAACCATGTTCACCCCCACCACTCAGCTCCGCAATATCTTCAGATCAGTCAAGGACCACAGGGACCCGCTAACGACAGCAGGCGTCTACAGGATACATTGCTCCTGCGGCTCAGTGTACATTGGCACTACACAACGTTCTGTCAACACGCGCCTCACCGAACACAAACGGAATTGCCGCTTAGGGTACACAGACAAATCTGCTGTGACTGAGCATGCCCTCTCGGGAAGGGAACACGACATCCTGTTTGAAGACACCGAAATACTATCTACCACCAACCACTACCACGCCAGGTTACAACAGAAGCTATTGAGATTTTCAAACATCCCAATAACTTCAACAGGAAAGAAGAAGGTCTCAAACTCAATTCAATCTGGTATCCCGTACTCCGCAACACCAAAACAAAACCATATAAGGACAGAGAAAAAAAAGAAGAAGAAACGAGAACAATATTAAGAACTTATTTTCATTTTAATCACTAACATGTTTAAATAAAACAAAGTAGCCCAAAGAGGCCATGTTTAGTTTTTAGTTAGTTTAAGTTTAGGTTAATTTAGTTTATTTAAGATATAACCCTCACAAAGCTCCACAAACCTCACGGTTGGAGCAATATTGTACCCCAATCATTGAATAAATTCCCGCCTTGCTAGGGCAACTGGCGAGGGGAAATAGGAAAAAAAATTGTTTTATGTTTATATTAATTTTGGTTACTAAAGGTTCAATTCTATTAGTCCCTTCATTATACTTAGGGTTCTTGCATTCACTAGCACAAAATTCATCTACATAAAATTAACACTTAGTTTACAATTACAATGAATTCATAAATAGTTTACATACTGTTAAAATCAAAAAAGTATATGGAACAAATCACCAACATAAATCACATTTATATTTTTTACTTCTGTTATTTCAATTTCTGTAATCTAAATGTACAAACATACTATAAAATCAAATCAAATTAGTTAAATTAATTTAAAAACTGGAATTAAAATGTATTGCCCAGCATTGATTTACCTGTTGGGTCTGCAATTTGAATCAATCTCATTGCTTGTATACCTCTTTGCTCATTTGACAATGAATAAGCTCATTGGCCTGCATTTACAAATCCTACACTCCCAACAAGTTAATGTCATAACTATTGTTATTATTACCTAATGCAACAATAAAAAATTGTAGAGAAGAATGTGCACTCAGTAACAGCGAATAAATATAGTGAGAGGTCAGGATAAATCATAATTTTAGTATTGTGTAAGGTGGGAGAAGACTCATCACTTTAGCGTGGGATGAAATGATTGGCCTTCATTTTATTGGATGAGTCAAATAATAAGTTTTCTTGGCAAATTAATAACCAGTTCTGAAGTGACTTTTAAATTTGGCAAGTTATTTTGTTAAATGCATACTTTTCTGGATTGCTTCAAAGTTTAGGATTACATTCTTCGAATACTATTGATTAATTTCACACACACATAGATCACTACTCAGTATCACTGGTAACTGACAGTGATACAAGGGAAGGGAAATAATTAGGTGCAGACTCTAATCTGCTTGCATGCAAAAAAAAAATAAAATAAAATGTTATAAAACCATGTATATAAAAAATAAAATAAAAATGCATATTTAATTAAATTTTGTAAAATTGCCTATATCAATTCAGAAATTGAAAACAGCAGGATTACCTCTATTGAAGTCATTAAATATTGTTGATAGTTATGAATGAAGATAGTACACATTGAAACTATAACAGAATTATAACACAAGTTATATTACCTAATGAGAATTTTAAAATAACTTGACTGGTTAAAAATGATACACACAAAAAATTGAACCATTAATGTATACACATTTTGTGAATGTTAAATACGAATGAAATCACAAAAGTCCATGATGCTTGCAAAATTAGCAAAATGTATATTGGCATCACCTTCAAATACATGTTCATGATCTTGTCATAGAATGCAATAGCCATTTAGAATTAACAATATCCATGAATATCTGCATCGATGAACCATCACCTGTTTCAATGACCAATTTCCATCACCTGTGCCAAAACTACCTGAAAAATAAAATTAATACAATAGTATTTGAAAATATAATTAAAGTGATAATTATTGAAAAATAAAAAATAGAAAGTATTTTACAGCAGGTTTTTTTTTTTAGGAATGCATTATTATTTTGTTCAATTATTTACAGAACATGATAGGCTTTAGTCTCAATTTAAATACAGTAATCAAAATTCTGTACACTTATAACATATGGGAATACTACACAACAATTAATTCTACAATTTCTAATTGCCATTAATGACACTTCAAGACTATATTAAAATTATTTCAATGAATTGGCAACATAATAAATATTATTTTTTTACATTTTAATACGAATTTGCAATGCTTAATTGAGTATTAAAAACTAATCAAATAACAAACTTTTTTAATCATGTAAATAATGAGTTTGGAAGTAATTGAATTCTATGTCCACTTAACAACATTAGAATTTGAATTGAAAGGATTCAAACCGATGATGTGAAACGAAATAATTGTTTATCTTGTTCGACATAAGCTTTTAGAGGAATTTTACAATTTACATTAAAATAACTTTGAGCTGGATTAATGGCCAAGTTTTGTAGGTTATAGAAATGCACACACACTAATATATGCCTTTCTATTATTACAACTCATGATAGAAATATATACGTACCTAAAAGTTGCAATTCCATTCCACCATTCTCTTTTAATCTTGGTTGACAATTCTTGTTTGATTTCAAATAGGCAGTGTAAATGAAGGTATCATTTTCTTTCGAACTTCATTCGCCCGTTTACTTCCAATGAAATAAGATTTTCACTTCAAAGAGGTATTTTAGACTCTGTAGTCTGGCACCTATTAAAAGATATCCACCAATATCCTTTAGATTATAATCCACACTGATGCAGCACGATAAGTTTCAATACGGTACTTACCAGTGAACTCATAGTACGTTCAACGATTTGCTTTGCCAACGACGTATTTTTCTACAATAACAAATTGAAAACTTTCACAACGATGCGCTTTTCGCCACTTCGAAGAAATTTTCCTGAAAGGCCAGTCACTCTCTTAGCCCTTCCAAAATGAACTGAATAGTATGTCCTCGCAGGCCGATCGGCGGCGTGCCGTTGCGGTCCAACGCGCGCCGTCCCACGCGCTTCCTCCTGACCCACTCCCACGTTGCTGCTGACACTCGGCTGATATCAGGTCCTTATCACCCAGCTCTCCTTCGTTTGCAGTAGTTTTGATGCAAGGTTAATTTAACAACCGATGGTTCAAATTAGTTCTTATGTAGTGAACTTACATTTGTACTTCTTTAAATCAGGATTTTTCTTAGGATGAACGGATAATATTGCGCAACTTCCTGTCCCCCCCACACACACACTTCCAAGAGCCCGCCGAGGGCCTGGGACTGGTAGCTGATAAATATATAACGTAATTAGTCTGCCTTTCAACATTTATATTTACATGTGTAACAGCACAGACGGAAAATAATATAATTATTAAAGTTTGTCTCAAACTTCGTTCCCGTTTTGAGCAAGAATGACAGATATGTTTTCTTTGCTTGATAAAGTCATAATTATCGCATCATGCTTCTATGCTTCTATTATGTAATTGAAATAATGTGATATATATATATATATATATATATATATATATATATATATATATATACATATACACACATGTGTGTGTGTTTAACAGATGTTAAATGTTTTTCAATGTATATTTTCTTCAATACGTAATTAATCTGACAAGGTACCTGGCTGCTGTGGCCAGCTAGTGCTTTGCAACATGATTAGGCTTGATAAGGCCGACAGGTCCGTTTATGAAGCAACATCAACCTCTCAGAAATCACAGGCCGGTTGGTCCATCAAGGTTGGTCTATCAAGGTCAGCAATCTTAGATGCTGTTGTAATTAGGAAAGGGAGTAAAGCACCCAGGTCTCTGTTTCGCATACGAAGGTTTTGTGTAACTATTGAAATCTTGTTGGGAATTATGGTATCCTTTTTTTCAGTGTAGAGATCATTCTTGGACTTCGTTCCCAAACAACGGTGGATTTTTTTAAGGATGACAATGTAGCATGTCACCGGATCACAATTGTTCGCGATTGGTTTGACGAACATTCTGGACAATTCGAACCCAGATTTGGCCACCCAGAACGCCGGACATGAGTCTAATCGAACATTTATGTAAAATAATCGAGAGGTCAGTTCTCGCACAAAATCCTGCACCGGCAACACTTTCGGAATGGATGGCTACGGCTGTGAGGTTCATGGGGGCCCTCCCAAATAACACACACCCATCTTTCCTTTCCTTCTGTGTAGTATTTGATGTTAAAGTAGTTGTTCGCCATGTTATCCTCCGATTACATAGTTTAAAAAGACCGGCATTTCATGTTCTGTGTTTTGCTTCATGCGAGAACCGTGTTCCATTAAATTGTAGCCAGACATGGCGTTGCCGTAAGCTCAATGCTTTGGAGTTGTGAAAATAGCAAAACTTGGCCCTCGGTGCATTGGCACAACACTTAGTACATTGGCACATGCAAATGGCGGCTGTCTGCGGGCGCGGCCCTGGATCGCTGACATTTGGGAAATGTTTACTTGCAGGAAGCTCTCTACTGTCGCGTTTTTGAACACCGTCTCCAAATATGTTTCCTCCAGTCCGCCTATGGAGTGCAGTAATGCACAATAAATGACTATTCAATGATGTTAGTCTTCAAATCTCTATAAACTTATTTCTAAAGTCTTAAAATTATCTATAAATTTATCTTTTCCTCTATTTAAAATGTTATATTTAATGTCTTGTAATGTAAGACACAATAATATCGTATTGGGTGAGCCTTTGTAATATATCGACCAAGAATACATTAAATCTGCTTTAATGGTACCAATTTTTAAAAGTAGACAAAAATGTGTAGAGCAAAATTATAGCCCTGTTAGTTTTACGTAAATTTCTGTAAATTGTTTGAGAACTTCGATAAGAAATCATGTGGATAAGCCTGCATGTTTTAATGGTCAGCATGGCTTTAGAATTGTCTTTAGAATATTACTTACTCAAGACTTATCTGAAGTAACGGATTTAGAAGGAAGTGTGGATGCAATAGTTACTGATTTTCCTAAAGTGCTAATGTATTTCCGTGTAATTGTACTGATATTGTAATAATTTACGACCATTCAAGTCAATTATCATTTTCTTTAAATGAAAACAAAGAAAAAAATACCAATACAATGACATAAATTATATTCGAAGAGACAAATGACGGCAGCGCCGCACACGAACATTTCTTTTAAATTAAAAGAATGCGCGGAAGAAAGGGAAACGTGACACCAACATTTGATAGAGCACAATTTTTGAAATCGTTTGAAACAACAATCATCAAAATCGGACCAGGGGTTCGATTAATTTCGGGAATTTTAGTAATCGGCGGAATGAAAAAAATATGTAGGCGCCATTGTTGCCGTGAAGAAATTAATTACAAATAGTGTTTTTCGTAAATATTAAGAGAACGCCTGAAGGGAACGGGTTAGAATTTGGCAGAATAAAAGAGCAAAAGTTATCGAAATTTTTGAAAGTAGTCACGATTATGGAGGACGCCTAGGAGGCGAGATAAAAAGTAAGTGCTATATTTTCATTTAGGAAAATATACGAAACAAGAGACATTGTTGTGACGTCATGAGAATATAGCAAACGGTGATTTGCAATATTGAATTAAATAAGGCATTGAGATGCGAATCAGACGATACAGTAATTATCGTAGGAATTTTGGACACGATGTAGAAGCAACCACAGGTCAGTAAAATGCTGATAAGCGAGAAGAATAAATGTTTTTCGTTATGCTGTTTGGCGCAATAAGCGGGTGATCCGCTTTTGTTCGCCGCGAAACCATATAAGCTGGAGGACAACAATGCCCGTCAGTAAGAGAGGGAGATGAAGTTTTGCTCGGAGCGTGAACGCGAGATCCGTGTTAGAGGTTGCAAGAATTTTTAATTATTGTTACGAGTTTATAACTTAAAAACATTTTATTTATTTGACGGCGCGCGAACTGAAAAAAACGCGCACGTAAATTGATAAACAGTGGCGATATAAGAGAGTTTTTTTATATCGCGATGTAAAGAATATTTGTCGGACATTTTGCGTGTTGTGTTTAATAGCATGAATGCCAACGCTATTCTGACTTGACATTAAAAGGGAGAATGCAAGTAAAGTTGTCTACGAAAATAACATGGTGTATCGGCGCGTAGTGATGTTGAACATTCGGCGGGAGTTGTAACGCGGGATAAGCCGAAACAGTCATAAACTTGCGTCTGCTAAGGCGAATTCCGCGGGTGATGAAGAAAGTTTCGCGCGATGGTGATGTCCATGGAGATGAAGGTGGCCGGAGCATAGCGGTCATTGTTCACATCAGTGCACCCCATCAGAGGCGCGAGTTGGCAGCTGGCGACGAACGTGACTTGCGCCACGCACCGCGGTGCCGAACCAACAAACAGGGAAGTGCAATGATTTGTTTTCGGTTACTACGAAGACGCGTTCATGTAGAAGACCAAGTAATGTTAAACTTGTATAGATTAAGAGTCGATAAGGCTCAGAATGCGCATTCGGTATGAACGAAATTTTTGTAAGTTTTTCAGGGTGAATGGTTTTTCTTTTAATTTTTGTGTCAATTGATTTTTTTTTCGATGTCATTGAAGGGTGTTTTGTTTACGTACTTATTGTCATTGTTTAATGAAAGGAAAGAATCAGTTGGCAACAAAAGATAAACGGATAGAATAAAGCTTGATGAACACAGTTGTGTTTATCAGTAAAACCTCTCAATGACGTGTTGTGATTTCTGGTAATTAGATGCTGACCCACGCGCGCGTTGCACGAGTACCACGTTTCGGTCCCTGTACAGGGGCCATCACAAGTTCACGCCCGCATAAATTTTTAGAATTATGAAAAGTTAGCTAGTAACCGGGCATATTAAAGTTTATAATAGAGGGAGTTGCCGATTTTGTTACACTGAATTTGACATTATTTAAAGCACATGTACTCAACAATAAAATAACGTGAAGAAATAATCCTCTAATATAAATATTACCAACGTGAGACACAAGTCAAAAAAATTACACTTTTGTAATTTTTGTAAAACAAAAGAATAAAGCAATATGGGGTTTATTTCATCACATGGGGTTCATTTGGCACTAACTCTACCAAACATTTAAAGAAAAATTGGAGAGGTTTTTGAGAAAATCTGGTTTTGATAATTTTTTAAAATTGCAAATATTGCACGGACTATTTCACAAAAATTACTAATTTTCCAAAACAACTACATGACCTTAATGAAAGCACTATTTATGGACAACAAGTTTCACTTGAATGAAAAATCTGTCTTCAATTTTGTAGTTGTAGAAAGACGCCGAAAAAATTCAAACTTTTGCAATTTTCGAAAATTCCGAATTAACAGCGAAAATTGGACTTATGACACTTTCATAAGTGTATTTTAACATATTCTTACAATAAATTTAAAGAAAAAATTTGAAGCCGTTTTTGAAAAAATTTTGAAGATGACCGGGGAGCTTCATGTAAAGTACCCCCAAATTTAAAGAATGTTTTGCACCATGTGTTAGAGGATTTTTTCTTTTAATTTAGCAACTTTCTTGTTTTCATGGCCCGACAATGAATTTTTTCTGTCGAAAAACGGCCGTTTTTTCGCGCAGCGTTACATAACTTTTTCTAAACTACATATATTACTCCGTATATACGTACGTATGCAAGAAATAAAAGATAACAAAAACACGATTTTCTCAAAAACTGCTC
This sequence comes from Teleogryllus occipitalis, assembly GCA_011170035.1. NCBI lineage: Eukaryota > Metazoa > Arthropoda > Insecta > Orthoptera > Gryllidae > Teleogryllus > Teleogryllus occipitalis. Next base: position 59,432 of record BLKR01003373.1, read on the forward strand.
CAAATTTTTTCGTAATACGTTTGGTAGGGACGTTGCTACATGTACTATATGAGATGACGTAAACGCCATATTGCTCTATTTTTTTAAATTAGAAACATTTTTTTACTTGTCTCTCGTGTCGCTAATATTTTCATTGCCGGCGATTTGTTCACATTATTATATTTTCGAGGAAACGTTATTTAAATGATGTCATAAAGTTTTTCAAAAACTCAAAACTTTTCTGTGAAAACGCGCTAAAATGCCGCATTTTCAGAAACGCTCAAATGTCATTTTCTCAAAATCGGTTTCAATTTTTTAAAACTCTGAGTACGGATAGTGCTAATGCACTATTTAAGGAGACAAATCATTTTTTGTATGCTTTTGGTTTTTGAAAAAATACACAAATGTATTTTTTAAAATATCACTCACATCTTAATATGCATAATTCCAGCGATTTGTGTACGTTATTGTACTTGTGACTGAAGGAGTTTCAGATAACTTCCAAAAAATATTTGGACGATTTCTATGAAAAAGAGTTTTAGTAACGCTTAAACGTAATTTTCTTAAAAACGGGTCCAAATGTTTCAACAAAAATTTTCTTATAGGATGTGTTTTACTCTACTTTAATAGTATTAAAGTAATATTTTGGTTTTACCTTTAGGAAACCGAAGAATTGAATTTTTTAAAAATGTTCTTTGGGCTGCGACAGGTTGCAGCTGGTAGGAGTATGGGGCAAGATTGTAAAGCTGGCCCAGATCAAAGAAATTAGGAAACTAACAAGTAGGAGAATGTCTGTGTCATTCTGTAGCACCACTAGTTTCAATTGCTGAGCTGTAGTTAAGAAATGGATTTTACCATTTATCCCGTCTTTAAATCACATTTGCTTTCAATACCCATTGAAAATGTCTTCAACAGTTCTCTGCATTTATTTTAGTGTTTATTATAAATTTATAATGAAAATTGTTTTGTTGTTAATTTTTTTGTTATAATAATGGAACCGACATTACGATTAAAACAACAGACATACACACAGACGGACCGACGCGTTTTCGGTACTAAGGAACCTAACAACTACGCTACATATTAGAAAAAATGTAACAAAAATAAACAAAACGCTGAATTTATTTATTTGTTATCATTTATAAACTATTTTTACATTATCCGGATCAGCTTTTAACATCAAAATGATCATATTTTCAATTACAAACGTAGATGTAAAGATGTAAGTTGCTTTTAAAGTGAAGTAACATTCAAAATATATTAGCAACTTTTATGTTTATTAATAATAAATATACTTAAAAATTAATAATTTCATTTAAAATAATTAATTATTTCAAATAAAAAGATATTTTAGTTTAAAATAGCTTGAAAATATTATAATTGTCTTTTGTCACAACGTATCTTCAATGTGGAAATGATGTCTTATTTTACGAAAGTTTACAATTTTTTAAAAAATACTTTGAGTTGAATCTAAAAGTTGAAATTTTTACTGACGTTTGATATTATAGCGATCTAGTATGCGCGCAATTTTCAGATTTTTATCTGGTCCCCCAACAGAGATATTACCGTTGAAAATTTGAAAATAAAAACACACAAATTCCAATTTTTAAAAGGGTGTAAGTTTCAAGGGGCACGTTACTTACCAACAATATTTTACAAAAAGTAACTATACTGTTATGTGTACAAGCACAGAAAAAAATAAGGCTAAGATTCTATTCCTTCAGTGAGAAAGTACTCTCTGAAAACCGAACTTGGATCATTCGCGTTCCTTAGATTTCGTTGCAAATATTTCTCAAATAACAACATAGAAGGTAGGTAAATTATATTTCGCTTTGTAGGCCAGAGTATACTGAAAGCTTTTTATTCTAGAATGCTAGAACAACCCAGAGCTGAATAATTTTGGCAAGAGTAAATGTCTACAAACGCGAAAAATGGCGCCCGGTGTGAAACAAAAATGGCCGCCAATCGTAAACCAGTTACAATAAAAATAAATTAAAGATGATTTTGAATAGTCAAAACATAAGGAAACTTATGTACAAAATATGAATTTTTTTGATTTGGTCGAGCGACCAATTTATTACATTCTGAACCACTTAAAATGAATTGACCCCATCCTAATGGCGGCGACGGACCTCTTCAATTTGGGAGTGGAACAGTGTCGCTCGTGGCACATCTAGTGTCTTCTTAAGATCTTATATCCATAGATATAGAATCTATCTAGTACCGGAAGGGCTCTGAGGACGAAGAAGATACACTTCCCAACGGCGGAAGTGCCGATACCTGAAAATTTCCTCTGTTCCCAGGGTAGATAAAGCCCATTAGCAATAGCTGTTGTGAAAGCAACGCATATAATAGGATGGCGCTCCCTGCAAGCTTGGAGGCAGTCAGGATGGAAGCCACATCACCAAGGTAGTCTCGCGCAGTGCTTGTAATGCGGCCCCGAGGGGTTCTCAAACTTTTTTTTTACCACGCCCCATCTGTCAAGAGGAAAATTTCCCATGTCCCCTTTCACATTTTTATTCATTAATGAAAATAAAACAAGTGTCACATTGAATACAGATACATGTAATTTTTTACTCTTTACAATATTACAAATTAATTATGTTTTTGGACGTCTTATAGAAATCTTCGGTTGTTTTTTTCTTGAAATTAGATAAAATACAATGCGATTTATGCTTAATTAATATTACAAGTAATATTTTAAATTATACAAGGGACAAGAAAAATCATTAAGAAGGGTCAGTTTGCATTTTTTTACCAGATTTTACATATTCTTAGTTGAGTATCAGAATGAGCACAGGGTAAATCATTAGCAACGTCAAGTTCGCCCCGATACTTTGTTTTAACTACAACAAGGGTTGAAAGCGCTTTGTCTCACAAATAGGTGCTTGAAAAACGTCGGTACAGTAGCAGCGCTTTCTGTTATACACACTGGGGTACACACTTTGTAATGCTTAACCCAAAACGATGTTGTTAATAATAATAATAATAATAATAATAATAATAATAATAATAATAATAATAATAATAATAATAATAATAACCCACCTGGGGAGTACATGACCTTGACGTTGGTGGTGGAGCTTGTGTGCCCCTGTGAACCTGAGAGCTATGCCGGCGGTAGCGTAGCTACTGGTAGAGCCTCCCTTGCCGGACAGGTCGTAGGAGGGGGGTCAGACGAAGAAGTACTCCAGAAGAGGATCTCGGCACCAAGAAGTTCCCGAGAAGGAAACTCCGGAAGAGGACCTTGCCAAGAAGTCCTTCGATGTGGTGAAGAGGATTTGTAGGGCAGATAGGGCTCTTTAGGCGGGAGGGGAGCCAGCCTGTCTAGTGGAAGGTGTCCGAATAAGAAACCAAGCAAATGGACACGTCAGTTCCCCATGTTAGGGGCGGTACTCCGACAGCGTCTGTTTCCCATGTTAGGGGCGGCTGTAAAAATGCTGGCAGTAGCTCTAAAATGCAACAGCCCGAAATGAGTAGACTAATATTAAGAAATAAAGTCGCGGGCGATCGGTCTTTGCAGGATCGCGCAGGAGGTTCTGACACCGGGCCTTCTGTGCCAGATGTGTTACCTGTGTCAGTGGGTAGCGGTGGACCTGGTACTGATGCCAGGAGCGACGCCGCACCACTCATGGTGACCGCAGAAAATTCTCTGTTTCTAGACGAAGTGGCTTGAGGGCAAATGCATATTTCGTATGCTGCGTCTTCCGCCACTTCAAGTCTGATAGGCCAACGCATGAAATGGTCTAAAGAGATGAAAATCTCTGTAATGCGTGCGTACTATCGAAGTACCAGAGTGGAGACAGAAAGTGAAGGATACAGAGTGAGGATGCACGCTGAGTGAAAAAAACGTATCCTAATAGTACTCTGGATGAACAACGAATTTGTAGTCAACTCAATTCCATCCAAAGAAGAAATGCATTGTCATCTGCTGAATCGGATCAAATAAAACAATAAGTACATATGGAATTACCACAGAATGTGATACAGCAAGCTCAGACACAGGCAGGTGAACTGGAGAGAGAACATCTAGAGGAAGAAACAGTAGCTGAAATTCAGGAATTAACACCACCCAATATTGAGAAAGAGAAACTTATTTGTAATCTGAAAGACAACTACGAAAAGTATCATCATTTGTATACAGGTATACCACTTCAAGATCGTCCTCGTATACCAAAAATCACTGGTAATGAGAAATTTTACGGTGTCTGTAAAGAGATGAATCTCATCTTCAAAGATTTGTGTCTTACACCCAGTACTCTGGAAGAGCTAGCTGGACAAGTGCATTGTGTTGCCCTGGCTGTTTGTGTGTGTATTGGAAGAGAAATAGTGAATAACAATAAACGAACGTCGACAACTTGTTTGTGTGCGATATTAAATGTCAAACGTGGTAAAGTTCAAGATCAGGAAGGAGGATTACAACTCTCTAGTGACATTATTCAAAGCCTTGGCATTGAAGACACATACAAATATCTAGGAATGTTGCAGCTATTGGAAATTTCTGACACAAATGCCAGAAATACGATTCAAAAGACGGTAATTTCCAGAGTAAATAAAATATGTGAGACGCATATCAACTCGAGAAGCAAAAGTACTGCAATTAACACATGGGCTATTCCTGTTGCAACATATACTCGTACCTTCGGAGTGATAAAATGGACCGACACCTCTTTGCAAACTTTCGACAGAAAGCTGAGAACGACGCTAACTAAACATCGACTTCGCCATCCGCATAGTTCGATACAAAGGTTATATCTATCTCGAAATAAAGCAGGTAGAAGACTGCTAAATTTAGAAGTACTATGTCGTCAGCAGGAGGAGAAACTCCGTAATTTTTTCCTTTCACGTGACACTCCACTTCACAAGGCAATTTGTTTTCAGGATAAAAACATCAGCCCATTAAGTTTAGCCCAAGAAAGTAGAAGCTTTTTCTATATAACAGCTCAGAACCGAATTGATGTCTGGAAGACGAAAGAGCTACACGGCCGGTTTATAACAACGCTGACTGCTGATGATATTGATCTGAAATGGTCCACGGAATGGCTACGAACAGCGGGGCTTTATGGTGAAACAGAGAGATTCCTCTTCTCCATACAAGTAGTGAAAACAAGAGCTCATCAAAAGTATGTCTTGGGCCAACATCGATAGCAGGTGCCGATTGTGTAAAATCAACAATGAATCAATCCAGCATATAAGTAACGGATGTCCATCTTTGGCGCAAACTGAATATTTAAAGCGACATAATAATGTAGCCAAAGTAATTCACCAGGCACTGGCAAAGAATTATCAACTTGTAGAACAGGAGCAATCCTATTACAAATGTAAGCCTCAGCAAGTTATCAGTAATCATTTGGACACGAATATTATGGGACAGCACAATTATAACAGACAGGGCGGTTGAAGCTAACAGACCAGATATTGTCTTATTTGATAAAACAACAAGAAGAGCAATGATAATCGATGTTGCAGTTCCCACAGACGACAAACTGGTGTCAACTATTGCTGAAAAGAAACGAAAATACCAACCTCTCGCTGTGGAGTTGAGGGACATGTACAGGTTGCAGAGCGTAGACATAGTACCTGTGATAGTGTCAGCAAATGGCGTGGTAACCAAGGATTGGTTGAAAACTGGACAAAGGCTGCGATTAAAAGAAAAACACCTCAGAACAATGCAAAAAGCCACTTTACTGGGCACAGCAAATATAGTCAGGAAATTTTTGAGTCTCGATTAGGGAAGAAAGCGTACTTAGAATATGAATACATCACTTGAATCCATCAAAATGTAAAAGACTACAAGTTTTGAGAACTGTACTAACACAAAACCATAAGTATAAGTATTTCTTCACCGAAGCTCCATGACTTCGTACTGACAAATTGTGTCTTGAAATTGTCCTCCGATACTTTTTGTAGTGAAAAGAAAACAAATAATAGTTATAATAATAATAATAATAATAATAATAATAATAATAATAATAATAATAATAATAATAATAATAATAATAATAATAATAAATTATTCAATAAAAACAAAAATAAACACATTTTTTGGATTTTACAAGAAATAATAATAATAGAAAATTTATGGTAGAATAAATTTAGAATATGTCTCTAAAGGCAAAAATTCCATTTTATAAGTATTCTAAAAAATATTAAAATTTCAATAATTGAAATTCCCGCCTTAAAGAATACGTCACTTCCGTAAGGTCAGCTTTTTCGATTCACATGACTATCGAAGTAACCCCATCATATCGATTCTGCAACTGTCTCTTTCCGGTTTCTGTCGGTAGGTACTTGTGTTACGGGGCGTGTGGTATTGAAAGTTGTCCGTGGATGAGAAAGTAGAATTAAAATGACTGAAGAGTTACCAGCTGTGGAAGAAGTTCCTCATTTCAACGCCCCGGTGATTCAAGACAACCCTTCAGGATGGGGGCCTTGCGAAATGCCGGATAAGTTCAAAGACATGCCGTATCAACCATTTTCGAAAGGGGACCGCCTAGGGAAAGTAAGCATGTGAAGCCGTGGCCCTGACATATGGACAGTATTCGTTTAAAAGATGTTATTTATTTTAAGAATTTATACGTGACTGTTTCAGATCTCTGATTGGACTGGAGCAGCGTTTCAGGATAAAAAATACGCCAGTGAGTATGATTGTTTCTGCTTATTTATTGCAGAAGTGAGGTGTTGCAGGATTTCTGATACACATTTAGGGATCGTGTGACGTGTAGTGTAGTCTGTTTGATCATGAAATGATATTCGGCTGTTTTCCAGGCAAGTATGCATCCCAGTTTGGTGGCGGTAGCAGTCAATATGCTTATTATCATGATGAAGATGAAAGCACATTTCACTTGGTGGATACTACCCGTATTCAAAAGCCACCGTATCAAAGAGGTAGATTCCGACAGAATCAAAGAAATATGCGAGGCCGTGGAGGTCAGAGAGGGATTCAGAACCAACTTCAGATGTTGGGCAAGGGCTTGAAACTCAGAGACAGGTTGGTATAAATTTGAAGCAGATGATGGGAGTTTTGTAGGGATAGATTGTATATAGTTAATATGTAAAATGTATATTATTTGTTTAGTCGAAACCAGCGACAGCCACGCAAGTGGCCTCAAAGAACGGGGTTACGCAATAACAAAAATCAGCTACCCATTAAGAGTAGAGATGCATCTGTAACTGTACAATCAAATTGGACAACTATTGAGGAAATGGATTTTCCCCGTTTAGCAAAACTTTCACTTCCAAATGTGAAGGAAGGAGAAGATATGTAAGTTTCAAAAACTTATTACAATTTGGGTACTCAGAATACTACACTGTTTTTGTAACCTCCGTTTTTTTCTTGCAGTGCATGTTGTGGTTCTCTGGAATATTATGACAAGGCTTATGATCGTGTTAATGTCAAGAGTGAAAAGCCACTGCAAAGAATTGATCGTATTTTCCACACTGTCACCACAACTGATGACCCCATTATTCGCAAATTGTCCAAGACTGATGGCACAGTGTTTGCAACAGATGCCATTCTAGCTACTCTTATGTGCTGTACAAGATCAAACTATTCTTGGGATATTGTGATTGAGAAAATTGGTGACAAGCTCTTCTTGGATAAGAGAGATAATACAGAATTTGGTAAGCAAGTGCAATGTAATTGTGTATTTGGATATAATTGAATTATTTGTGGAATCCAATGCTTTCAGGGAATTTAATGTGATCTCAGGGTGTTAAGCAACAGGCATTTTTTTCAGTCCTGGAAAAATGGGAATGTTTTCCTTAGCTAGAAATATTTTAATTTTTTTAAAAGGTCTAAGTTTCAAAAGAAGGTGGATGAACTTTTCAAATATTTTTCAATTAAGTTAGAAAGATAAAAAAATATTATGTTAGTGTTTTTCCACAGAACATTTTTAATAAACATTATTTCATTTTATTGGAATTATCAGTTAGATGAGACTAGCACTACAGTTTAATTTTCTGTATTTTTTATAGTTAAGACTCAGCTTAAAATGTCTTCACATTTCACTGCTTAATTTATTACTGAAAAAGAACGAAAGTGAATTATTTTGTCATTGTTAAAATATTTTTATAAATTAGAAACCTTTTAAATTACTGAGAAATTAGCCAGAAATTTTGTGTCAAAATGTTGTTAGATACCTTGGATCTATTAGAGTGACGGTTAGTGTAACATTTTTTAAGTGTAGGAAATTGTTGTATTATTAAAGTACTGTAAAGTTCACAATTCATTTCTTCAATATTCACCTTAGAATTTGCCATCCTAAGATTTAAGAGGTTTGTAACTAATCTCAAAATCTTGTGTATAAATTTTTTAATGAGAGTAAAAGATAAACAATACAATTTTTGTTTGAAATCTAGAACACGGTACCAACTAAGGAAGTCGTTAAAACCGGCACTTTGCGCTGCTCCGGCGAGGGGGAAATCCACGTTGGAGGGAATGAGGGGTGGTTAGGCGATTGTAAGGGGAGGAAATTTCACTCAAGTATCTTGCCGGAGCTCTATTACTAAATAGAACTGCGATCAGGGTGGTGTGCTTGTGTGATAAACCTTGTAGTGTTCTTTCTTCCAAATGTGGTTGCAATTACATAATTTGAATTCTCGAGGTTTTCTTATAAAAGTGAATTGGTAATTATGCAGTGGATAGACTCAAGGATGATTATAGTGATCGCGAGGGCATAGCCCGAGCCTTGCTGTGACTTGGATCTGGGCGAGCGAAGTGAGAAAACTTGCCTTTGGAAGTAATTTAGCATTAAAATGCGGTGGGGACAAGGTGTATTAAGGGAGAGCCATGAAAATCGCCTATCGGTAAGTTTTATTCATTTCTATCGGAGCGCGTAGTGTAATTTGAGGGAGGGCTTAAGGAAACTTCCGTCCTTTGCCCCCCTTCCCTCTTCCTCCCTTCCCCCTCCACTCCCCATGCTTCTCTAAGGGTGTACCGTGTTCCCTACTTTAGCCCAATTTTATTGTTGTTGAAAATTTATATCAAGCACTGGAGATGTTTCTAGGTCTTGTGTTTTTTTTCTTTCTTTGATATGAATAATTTAAGCAGAAGCTTTAGGGAGACATGTATCCAAATCAGCAAATTAACTCACCAGGTCTTGGAAATATTGCTTATGGTTTCTTTCCATCACTCCATTTCCATAGTGGGTGCACATTGAAAAACAGTTTCAACCTGTGTGTGAGTTTCTTTCCAGTTTTACATTTTAGTCATGTTATATCAAAACTTAAAAAATAGTGGTTCATTAGCTGACATTGTCATATGTAGTGTAATTGCAGTAAAAACTTAAGATTGGAATTTCAGCAATGAAGTCAATAAATCATTGAATTGTATGAGTTTTGTTCACAGAAATGTTATTTATCTAAGTGTGTTTGTTTCCCTTAAGATTTATTGACAGTGAACGAGACATCTGTGGAGCCTCCTCAGGATGATGGAAATAGTTTAAATTCTCCGAGGAATTTGGCTTTGGAAGCCACATTTATTAATCATAACTTTTCCCAACAAGTCCTTAAAACTGTAAGTATCTATAATTTTGTGATTTATGAAAATGTAGTGTTAATATTGATATAATGTATTTGTGTTACAATGTTGTAGGGTGAGCCACGTTTCAAGTTTGATGAGCCAAATCCATTTATCTCTGAAGAAGAAGCTGATGAAGTTGCATCTGTTGCATATCGATATCGCAAATGGGACCTTGACAATGGAGTAGTATTAATTGCACGATGTGAGCATGATGCTGTTATGCAAGGACCAAATGGTGAATTACAGTTTATCACCATTAAGGCACTTAATGAATGGGATTCAAAGGTAAACAAACAAGTCAAGCAACAACAGTTGAGTGTCAATATTTATTTTAAGAGGAAGGCTTTGATTTGCTTTTAACAGAGAAATGTACTTACAGAAGATTTCTCCATTATCTGGAGTAGTGACAGGGAAGAGGAAAGTCAAAAGCCCTGGACATTCAAAATGTTTTTAGTTTCAAATATATTAAGAAAAAGAATTTTGTTTCCAGAAACTAGTGTTCCATTATGAAATGGACCCTAGATATGGACAATTGACCTCAGGATAATATGAGATTCCACTGTAATTGCCTTGTGATAATGTTTTTCTCATGCTGGTTGTAATTCTGGAATATAGTTTGAGATTCATAGTATAAGATCTTCTAAAGCTCTACAATAGTGCTCAAAATTTAAAGATTTTTATTCTCTTGCCCTTATAGAATCACTTCGTAAGAAGAGAAAGTTACGTAATTGTGTGCTGGAAAACTATGAATTTTGGCTGAGAATCTTTTCTTGCTGGGCTCTAGTAATGAAAAAGTGAATGCATTTAGTTGCTAAATATAAAAACAAAAAATTTCTAACACGTTGTGTAGCCAGATTTCATGTTAGGTTGATCCTTGATTCTGAAAAGTTTATTGGCAGCAAAACGTCTAGGTCTCTGTGGTCATCTATAGTGCCTAAACTGTTTACTTGATTTTCTTCAAAATTGGTATTCCACAATTGATCTGAAAGAACTCGAGGCTTTGGGAATTTCAAATGGATATTTTGTTTTTTGAAAGTACCTTATGTGAAGCCTCAAAACAGTTTCAAAATTTTCTCATAATGGCTCCCAAAATTTATTATTATTATTATTATTATTATTATTATTATTATTATTATTATTATTATTATTATTAGTATTGCTCTCGGATAATGTAAAGGACTCTGAAGAGAATGGTTCAGGTCTAATGTTCGTTGAAGTTGAAGGATGTCGAAGGACCTGAATTACCTTACTCTTGTTTATTCTTGCATGAATGTTACTTTGTAAGTAATTAATTATCTGTAATTCATATTGTGAGAAATAATAATAATAATTTTTTAATTGCCAATAGACTTGTACATGGACAAGTTTCAAGTATTTTCAAAGTGTAATTACTTAAAAATGGTATAAAACAAAAATTGAAACATAAAACAATTTGTAAGAAAATACATAAATACTTAAGACACATACAAAATAATTTGTAAAACTAATACATTTTCTATTACCTTAGTTCTTCTAATTTATAGGGGCACATTTCTGTTAAGTACTTTTTCAACAAGTCATTGAATTTCTTATCTTCACATCTTTAATGGTTTTAGGAAGTTTATTATAGTATATGATGGTTGGGGGCTTTTATTTGTTAGGGCTCTAGATGTAAATATGACTGTGTAGGTATTAGTTCGAAAATGCATCTAAGAGCTCTTTTTTTGTAGTATCATAATTCTGTTCGTTTAGAATGTTTGTTCTACCCGATATTTCTTTTCCATATTCAATATATGGGTGTAAAGCTTTCTGTGAAGGTTCACACATAATTCAGTTAATGGACAATCTTTTCCTTAACATCCTTTTTGTTAGCACTGTTGCATATTCATTAAAAGAAATGCCATTCTGAGAAAAGTACAAAAAGTTATTTGAAACAACGGAAGAATTAATGGCGATTAGGTCATTTTTACCCCGTCATTTGCCAAATGAAGTCATGAATGAATTTTAAGTTACAATACCTTTTTTGTATTTCCACAATTAATTTAATGTAAATTGTGGAAGGTCCACTATTCCAATGGCAATTACTTATGTGAATAGACATAGGTAATTGCCTATATTATAAGCTTTTGAAGTAAATACACTTCCGTGAATAAAACTTAAGTACTGAGTTTTACTTGTAAATGCTATTTACTTACAGTAAATACTTTCTCTTGTAATTGAACTAACTTTTCCAGCATTTACTTAAAATTGTATGAATGAAAATGAGCTTTTGCTTCATTTCATCAGTTAATACCGTGAAATTTTCAATCATAATGGTGACCACACTTGGGTGAGTTTTTGGTGTCAAATTCAGTGAGTATGTGTGGTGTTCAGAGCAACAGGAATTGTATACAGTCACTTGAATGTGCAATGTGTATATAAGAACAAGATAATTGTATGATAATATTTGTGGCTGTATACTTACATTTACGAGAACCAAAAGCACACTGCACTCGTGTTACATTTGAAACTGATTAATGAGAATGGTTTTTATTTCATGATGATGAATTTATCAAATCAATTGCAGGCCCTGGAGAAAGGTAATAAACAAACCATCTTTAATAAAAGTTTACAATTTATTTATTTCTGTAAATTATTATGTGGATTGTTAAAGTAATCAACTTTGTAACTTAGAATTAAACATGTTATAGCTTTAAGCATTAGCCCAGAAGGTAACTGCGTACTTCGCTGTTAATATGGTTTGTGGAAAGCCGATTATATTTAAAGTTATAACTAGTGCATAAACATAGTATACCGAAACCTTTCCTCCTCTTAGTGTTATTACTCAAATTTACTTGAATTTTCACCCTTAGAATAGAACAACAGTCATGCAGGCAGACAATTTTTCATTTCTTGCACTAATATCGCAATGCGTGTGCACTGAGACATGGTTGAGATCTTATTTTCCATTCAATACCATCACCACTTGCCGTGTGAATTCTTTTCTAGAAGCTTCACCATCTCTCGGACAGATATTCTTCATAGAATAAGTAAAGTTTCCGTCCACCAGACTGACCTTCCTTATAATGGAATTGTCTGTTGCTAATCACTCCTAGGACACATAAGATTGATACCCTCATATTTAGTAATGCGTAGGTATTTTTCATTTTAAAAAAATTAATTATGTTCTGTGAAAAATTCAATGTATTTTTGCATTTTGAAATTGTTCTTGTATTTAACCTCATTATGTGGAATATCCATCTGTAAGGTATCCTGTTGTGCTAAAGTAAATCTGTTAAATTGAATTTCAACCTAATTAAATGTTAATAAAATACTTTTGCAATGTTTAGAAAAAATGTAATTCAATGTACAATGTAATATTTATCTAATTATTAACTCCCAATGATTAATTATATAAAGAAACAAGATTTACCTGTCTCAGACAGATATTCCTCATAACTAGGTGGAATCATGTTGCTGTTTAAGGGTTAAAAATAAAGTGCATGACATCATTGAGAGATCTAAAATTGAATGAAGTTATGCTGGAAAAATATCAAAACCACATGAGTTAGTTTCTGAAAACTGGCTTAGAGAGTTGGTTTGTGTAACAAAATTGGCTATCTTGATGGCAACCATTATTGGAATACATATGCCAGCAGACCGAGATTTTGGTGCTAATGCTTGATGAAAAGTGTAATGCCTAGTTATAATAGGAAGATTTCTCTGTTTCATCCGTGTGAACCAAACGTCCTTGTCAACGTAACATACCAGGACCACCATCAGTATTAGGTAGAGAAAGTTTTTCTCATTTGAGTTTATGCTTCTTGAAATCATTCAAAATGATTTTTATGACATGCTTCACTTTTGTAGCAGTTTCCAGTTCTTGTCCAAATTTTTCCTTTTGATTCATATTGTTTTTACATAAAAACCAGTACTAGTAATTTGGTTCCATTTGAAAAATATGTACTCTTATTACATTAGCGGACACAAAACCATTTCTGTGCAGTTCACTGGTTGTTCTCGAATATCCTGTGACTTTTTTCCAATCCTCACCTTCACAGTGTTCTTTGATAATGAAATATCTTCAATTTTCTTCCATCTTCCCTCATAGTTTTTCAGCGCCTTTCAAACTGCAAGGCTTAATGAATGTTTCCCTATTAATGAGGTATTTAGACTCTGCAATCAATTGCAAGATCTCAAAAGATGTGGAAACTGTCTTCTTGGATGTTTCACTTCTTGGATGTTGAGTACCAAAGTAATTCTGAGATAATCACGCTTTTTTATCTTATGAAGCTCTGCCGAAGCAATTTTTTTTAAAATTAAGGTGTTCCCCTGAAGACCACTTTGAACTCGGTCTCAGACCACGATTTTACAACCACTGAGCTAGTAGATAGTGTTCTTAAATGGCATGAAGAGGACTGTCAAACTGCAATTCTGGAATGTAATTTCTTGGCCCTGTTCATTGTGAATTTTCCCCATTACAGAGGGAGAACTAACTAGTCAAGGACTAGAAAGGAAGCAGGGTTAAATTGTTTATCATTCCTTTATACCATACCACACGTATGCGAGTCTTCGAGCATTTTGTTTCCATTTAAAAGCTATGTTAAAACTAAGTTTGTAAATACTAATTCACTACCTGGTGTTAATTTTCTTGTCTTTGATAGGATAGCTTCTTTTAAATGTTAAAGTTTTATTCTTTTTGTGATGAGTTTCTCATGTTGGAACAATTTTACATTGAGCAAATTACCTCAATTTTGAAAATATTTTGCTGCTATTTCTTTCTAAGTGTCACAAATTCAGATACAAAAGAGTATCTGAAAGGTCCCCTTTCAGAAACTGGGAAAAGTCAGGGAATATTAATGGCCTGGAAATGTTAAGGGAATAACTGTGAGTTTTGAGAAACCTTTTAACAAACCAGATACAGTTTTAAGGAAAAAAGAAAAAAAAAATTGATGTTCTTCAAATAACATTTGTACATCATGTTTTTGACATAATTTTTATTTCTTAAGAAATTGGAGTCTGTTTGACTTTTATGAGTCAGAGCTGACAAATAGACAACAGGAGTTACTAAATGTTTGGAATCATGTCCGACTCTAATACGTTAGAACTCGAAAATTTAAGATATCAAAGAGGCAAAGTTTAGTTGATATCATTTAATGTCAACCTAAGTGTAGCTTTTATTTATTTATATTTGTTGCGTCTTAATCATCTTAACGTGTCGCGCCTTTTAGTCCCTGGTTGTGCATTGAGTGCGGAGTAATTCTCCATTAATAATATTGTTATTTTATCAGAACCCTCTGTATTCCAAAGGGTGCTGCATTTATGTAGGTCTCTGCTGTCAATTGTCAAAAGGAATGCCAGGTAGCATCTCTGAGTCTGCATCTCTTATACTACACGCCACTGCGTCACTAACCAGAGGCCAGAATTCAGAAGGAATTAGGAAAAGGATAAGTAGCCCTGGTGAAGCAGGCAGACTCGTTTTGTTGGAACAAATTTCACATGAGAAAGCGCAAGCTTCGTGGTCCGGGTCTGAATGTTCTTGGCTGTCCGGGAGATGCTGCGTCCAGGGCACAGGTGCCATGGCTGGGCACCTGTGCCTTGGACACAGCGTCTCCCGCACTTCCTTTCCCTTTTAGATTTTTATTACAATACACTGGAGCCTCTGCATCCACAATACACAACTTCATGTTGTCCAGGATAGCAGGTATGTTCCCAACTTGACAGAGATTGGGGTCAGGTGGGAAAAGGATAAAATAATAATGAAAAAGGCCCCAAATAAGGAAGAAAAAGGCACAACAAGGCAAAATGCCAAAAATAGACATCAGAAGCTCAAATAGGGAAACAAAGGCAAAATGAAACTCTGCTAAAAAAAATCCAGAAGTACAATTACGAGATTCCTATTGTTAAGTCATAAAATTGTAACAGTTATAAAAAGGCATTTTGCCAAACTTCCAGGCTTTAATCGTTATTATTATTCCTATTCCTTGGAGCATTTGTATGGAACTTGGAGGTTTTGTTTCCCACTCTTCAGGCAGATATGATGTCCTGCCTCATTAGTGGGTTATCTTGATGACTGACTACATACTTTCCCATCCCGACTATTGCACTGTGCCAGAAGGCTTCAGAGGCATCTGCCCCCTTCCTGACATGGCACATAAAGTGCATCAGCTCAAGGGTGAGTGACATGATGCATAGTAAGCAGTTTTCTTGGTTGTCGGTCCATGTTTAGAATTTCTTGCTTATTCCTGTCCTCTAGTCCGGCACAGTACTCAGCTAAAGGCACCACCAAACTACCTATTGCAGATATTTTATTCCTGGAGTTCACAGCTGGCTGCAGGACAAGTTAGTTATTGCCTTATTTTATGTAGCGAGACAGACCATCTTCTTTTAGGCTTGGAGGATCTTTTACATATAGTAAATCTACTACATGGGGCAGCTGGCTTTACTTCCCATCCGAAGGAAGGTGTACAAAGGATTTATTTCTCCCTTAAAAATCCACGGCTTTGATCGGGTATGGACCCACAAACTTGAGTACAACAGCTGGGTATGCTAACCGTTATACTACCGAATCTGACAAGTCTTACTCTTCTGTAATACTCTCTGCAATTTATTTCATTTTGTCGTTTGATGTGTTCTAACATTCTTCAATTTCCAGATAATTGTAAGTTTTATCTGGCTCAAGGTTTAAAACACAATGTGCATGTCAACATCAATGCTCTGACATTTCTTTGCCTCTCTTTAAATTGACTTTTGCACATTTGTCAAGATCAAAGTTCATGCAGATATCATTGCTAAAATCATTGATGACTGACAGAATTTAGGAGAGAATTACTTCTCTTAGCAAAGAGGTCAAGATCATCCATGAAAAAACAAATTCGATACGTTTTTTTTTTTTCATCTCTCTTTCTCTCTCTCGGAAGAGGTCACCCACAAGTTCATTGGCAGCATCAACATCAGATTGGAGCCAAGATGCATCTTTGTTGAAGGATCTGCTTTCTTCCCAGATTCCTGCCCTAAATATTTCAAAGTCAACTTTTGCAGGAGGAAGAGCATTGTCCTTCAGGTTTTGAATCAAATTACAATAGAATCTCTTTGTGTCTGTTTCAAACAACCAATTCTATACATGAAGATCTACTCTGTGTGTAATGTCTAATGTGTTGAGACAATACTTGGATTCTCTCTTTCAGCTTCTCAGTTACCATTAACCTGGTTGTGTTTTTATTTATTTATTTTTTTTTTAAATTTATATTCTTATTTTTAATTTGGTATTTTTGTACAACATGAAGTATTTTTTGTTGAACTTTAGAGCTATGCGCTGGTTTAGAAGATGCCTCGGCTCAGTGTGATATTTCACACAGGGTGTCAGCTATCAATTTCATAATGCTGCCATACATCCTGAAAAAGCAGGATATATCCTGAATATCGACATGTGTTTGCTGTGAAGTATGCTACAGAACTATGTGTTACATAAGAGAACACAACCAGCTAATTTATTTAAGCAAATATTGTTATTTTTGTCATTTTACGGTCCACTCAGAGAGCTGAAAAATAGCTGAAGAAATGGACTGTGTGTTTTGAATCGAAGTGCATCTATTTCTCTCACAATGAGTTAATGCAGGAGAATCTGGAATCTGTAGGGTAAAAGGACTGTCAATAACAGTATTTTAATATCGACCTAAGTCATGCTTATTTTATTTCAAAACTGTAAAATACTTAAAAAATGTGGTCATGGAAAAATAAGGAAATAACCTGGATAACCTGTAAAAGTCTGAGAAATTTGTCCTTGAAAGTATGCTCATCTTGACATTCTTGAAAGTGTGCAGTGTAATTTATTGTAATCTACTACAGTAAACCCTCATTATCACTAATTCCAAGGGATTGAAATAATCGGAGTTCGTATTTTAAAAATTTGTGTTATCCTAGTATTGTGAATATCCGTATTACCGTAATCCTTTGCAGGGATCAAAGTTTAGTTCGTGTTATGGTGAAATTTTTTTAAAGTGAGTTTGTGGGTATACTGTATCAGTTGTTTACTTGATATACTATTTCCTATTAAATGATTTACTCAAAATACTATTCACTTGTATAAAAATAAACAATTTTCTTTGAAATGTATTTCGGATGTCCTGAATTCCATTGCTATCCTTATGGCAACCCTGTGTGAAATAACATAGTATGACAATATATCGTAAGATCCCCCTCGGAAAGGATAACAAAATCAAACATACATCTCGGCAAGAAGGCCCAGATGATGGGATTCTTCACTTGTTCTGAGCTGAAGTTGTACGTTCATCCATAAAGCATGTGTACAAAGCTTGAAAGAGCTAATAGAGGAGGCTGTGAACACTGCTTCTGTAAGTTTGTTCCAAAAATCCACCAGTTTGTTTGTAAGAAAATTTTTGTATTGTTCTAGCTGGAATGTAGTCTTCATTTTGGAGGGTGGCACGAGTTGGGATTGTATGATCTTTGAATGATTCAGTGAGACATTGTTATAATTAGAGTGTAAGATCTTATGTCAGTTCATTTTCTTCTATTGCTCAGCAATGGCAGACCAAGTTTGCTTGTCACTGTTCATATGTGATTTTTATTAATCTTGATTGATTGAAGGATACATCTTACTGTTTCAGTTATCTGGTGGTGTGGAATGGCGTCAGAAATTGGATACACAGAGAGGTGCTGTGCTTGCCAATGAATTGCGTAATAATGCTTGCAAATTAGCAAAGTGGACTGTGCAAGCTCTTTTGGCTGGTTCTGACCAAATTAAGTTTGGGTAAGCTCTTTTTGCTTGTGTAATTTAATGAATCAAAATATCAATACGATGTCTTACCTTAAAAATGTTTCAATGTGAATGACATGTACACATTTCATGATTTTTTAGTTTATTGTAGTGACATCGGCTATTTGATACATTTTGTACATGCAGACATCACTTATTTAATTAGTGCCAGATATAAATGTGGGACTGCTCAATGTGCCAAAGTTTGAGGGTTACTGCATTTTCACTTAGTAGCTCAGCAGTTTAAAACCATGATTAATCTCCATTCTTAAAAGTTTAATTGAAAAATTTGACATTATATATCTGTTATGAAAAGAGGTGAGACCTGCAATTTTCCCAAGTTTTGCTTTGGCTACCCAATCTATCCATTGTTCTTCAATTCTGGTGAAGTTAGAGACCAAGTTGGTTATTTGAACACTAAAGTGCTCTTGTACATATGAAATTAAATGTTTCTTTAATGAACATCAAATATATTATTGGAGCTTTTTCTCTTGTAGCAATTTATTTCATATGTTATTATTTTCGTCATTGACGGTTTTATAATAGTTATTTGTAACATTTCGGACTTTGGGAGCACGGTTGTAATTCTATCAGATTCTGGTAACTGGTTGTCAATTGGTATTCAATGTAACTGGTTGTCAATAATTCTTTTGAGCAGTATGCACTAATTCCTGAGCCTGGGTAGCACGTATCATTTAGATTGAAAAGTTTTACTGGTCTCGGGGGTTTCGAGTCCTGTCCTCGGCATTGGATGGTATGGTGGACTTTCCCAACATCAATTTTTCTTTTTAACCCTTTCTTTCATCTCCTTCCTAGCGTGCGGTGCCTGGGCTTGGGATATTGTATCTAAGTATTTATTACCTCCAGTCTGTGGGTTTGAATCCCGTGTTACTTTTGTTAAGGTATGGCATTGCATTCCACTCAACACCTATCCTACCTCCAATTCCTTTCTCCTAACCTAATCACTTATGCAAATGTTATGAAGATCAAGATGCATGTCATGCAGGACTCTGGGCTGCAATGTCAGCTTTTTTGTGTTTCCCCAATCCAATTAACAATATTGGCCTGGCCTGGCAAATTCGCCGTGGATACCAAGAATATGCCCACGAATATAATTACATAGTTTTGTAGATACCCATGATATTTAATGTAATTGCAACATATTGCTACCATAATATTAGAGTTTCTTGATGTGGAAAGGCAGAAGGTCCTGAGAGATCGCGAAAGAGACACCTTTTTAGGTGCTATTTTTTAAGTAACTAACACATTTTGAGTAACTTATGGCACCTATGTAGTTGATCAGTAGCTTATTCAGTTCCTCTCAACAAGACAAATAAGTTGACACAATTCTTAGTTGTTCTCATCAGAGTATTCGGGAAGAATTCTAGAAAACCAAGAAACTAGAAACTTAGGTGGTTTCAGTGCACCTGTGAGTACATTGATGAAATGCTGGAAATTACTATGCTCTCTTTTGAACATTTGCATGAATTGCTGTGACTTGATTCATTAGTTTGACAATAATTAAATGTAATTTGATAATGAAATAAGTGTTAACAAGTATTTTAATTGATACTTTTACACTTAACTTTGTATGCCCAAAAATGGACGAGCTGGGCAACTGTGATTTGTTGTTAGTTTTTAATTTGGTGTGAACTTACAAATTACAAATAAATCTTTTTAACCTGCTTCCTTTTAGTGCTTTAGTGCATATTATTTGTATTTATGCACTTTCTTCTATTTTAAAGCTAAGAACAAAATGATACAATATGAACTGCTCTCTATTCATTCTTTTTGTCTACTTTTTAGTTAAAATTCCTTTTTTGCAAGAAATAATGCAAATCATGGAGGTGGCATTATTTTGTTGGTGGTACCCGACTTTTGGGATGTGTGGAATAATTTTTGCTAATTTAAAAAATTTTTAAAGGTTTTAGCTGTGTCTAGTAAGTGGTGCTTCGGAAAGAATTGTAAGGAAGCACTTGGAAGAAGTGTGTTGAACATTGTTATTTAAAGTAATACTCTCTTTTGCAGGTATGTGGCCAGAGCTCATGTACGTGACTCCTCCAAACACATTATTCTTGGAACTCAGCAGTTCAAACCTAATGAATTTGCTACTCAGATTACTTTGAACATGGATAATGCATGGGGTATTTTGCGATGCATTGTTGATATTTGCATGAAACAAAAAGATGGTAAATACCTCATTATGAAAGACCCAAACAAGCCAATGATAAGACTTTACGACATTCCGGATAACACTTTCGAATCAGAGAATGAAGATGCAGATGATGAAGATGGCACAGGAGTAGCTGCTGCATTTGGTACTACTCTTACAGTTTAAAAGATCTTGTTTGTCACTTGTGGCACTGGCTGGTAGAGGGTTGCTAAGCATGTTCTGGAAATTTGTCCTGCTTTTTTGCTGATGTGCCTTAGTACCCTTTGACTTGGTGCTGTACTAAGAGTAGAAAGGAATCAAAAACAAAATGTAATTTTTATTTTTTAATTTCTATTATTAGCCAGCTTGACTGGTTTCAGGCCCATTTTGATGTATTATTTATGGTCTTGGTGTCCTTCAAAATTATGATTACTATTAGCTACAATTTATGTGCAGATAAAATATTGGCAGAATGTGATGAGTAAAATGACAGCAATGTTGATTTATATAATCGTAAGTCTTTATCTCAAAATTAAAATTTCTTCAGTAACTTTCAAAGATTTGTTACTTTTTACCACTTTCATTTGTGACAACAGTAATAGATGGCCAAATCGGAGATAAATATAAGACAAAATTTGAAACTGTAACAAACAGTTACTGGTAATGGTATGTAACTACTCATTGTGCAATGCACTCAGCCAATATAAAGAAATATTAAGAAATAAACAAAGATTTATAAAATTTAATATTTTTATTATTAATTATTATTCCTTTGTCATTGGTAATTTTTCATTTTCCCAGCAATAGATGTCCTTTGTAGAAAATTCTGGGAAATCAAAGTGCTGAAAATCGAGCAACACAAATTGCTTGTCCTATCAAAATACTTTTTTGTTACTCTCTTCCAAAGGGAAATGAAAGGGTGATGTGAAATTTATTTTCATTTATTATTGTCAGAAACTAGTTATCTTTATCCTGGAGACATTAAAAATGTAAAATATCCATTGTTTAACAAAAGTACGTAATTTATTTTTTATAAAGTTATTAAATGCCAATAGTTCAATTAAAAATACAAAAATGTTTGTGTATATTCAATTGTCACATTTATGCAGTTAGACCACTCTGTCTCTCAGCCTTAATTAATGGTATAACAAACAATATGCATCTGCTTTGTTATTATCATTCATTTTAAAATGTCATTAATAGCTATCTATGTAATTTGTACAGCACAGATAAATAATACATAGCTCATGACTAGGGCTTAGACTTTTAGGTGCTTAAAAAACGGAAAAATATTTCTTTTTTATGTGCTTAAAAAGTGAAAAATTTGTGTTTAAACAACAGAAATATTTATTACTCATACGAAAGTCAGTATCAATGATCGAGAAAATCTCAAAGTAAATAGTGATATCCTCTCTAAAGGCAAAATGCCGCAGGGCGAGGAAGGTCGCAGAATGGCGATCAAAATGTTGGCATCTGTACTTAGGATGCGGTGTCTCCCAGACAACCAAGTAGCTACTGACTCCAATCACGGTTAAAACTACTATAAACTGATCTCAAGGTCATTTGCTAACTTCATCAGACAGCCCTCCTGTTAAGTTTCTACAAGATATGAATTGCATCGTCGAGTTTAGTTTGCTGCTTTGATTTTGCAAGGATGAAAAGTGAGTTTCTCATCTAAGAGAATGATTGACTAGTCCAAGGTGTATTTTTATTTTACTCAAGAGAAGGCAAATGATCCTAAATCCCTGGTTTAAATTGCATTTTATCATTTATGGTAATTAACTTCATTTTGTAGTACTTGGCATGATTATATTTTTATTTGTGATTCCAGTAACTTCCTAATGTTGAGTAAGTGGCCACGTCTACTAATTGCAATTTTTGCTTGATCCATTGGTGATGGCTGAAGTTCTGTTTCAGTGCAGATTGAACCCTCCCACCTAATTGAAAATGGAGCAGTCTTCTGCTTTTATTACAGTTCTTGTGATGCAAGAAAGGAAAATGTGTTAATGAGTAAATAAGAACTTATTAGAAGATGAATGCCATGAATGAGAAAACTACTTACTTGGTTTCATTTCTTCTCATACTATATCCCAGATGAGATGTTTATCACCAAGAATCAGAGAATTGATTCGTAAATTTACTGAAAAATTATAAAATGAATGATATAAAGGAATATGTTCCTGTTAAATGTTAAAAATCAGGAAAGTCTTTTGTCCAAAATATATGAATAAAGATCTGTACATGCTGATTTTTTTGAGTTAAAGAATTGTTCAAGATGAATGTTGATTGGATTACTTTTTCTTTACTAATAATTTTCCTAATTTGATTGTGCCACGCTTCAATTTAACTTGTTCAAAAGGCTGGTAAAAGATACTTGTAAGGTATTTCACCTGCATGATGAAAGCTGTGAAGCCTGTTTCTAATTAAGTTTGAAAAGGATATTTAAGACACAATATCCATTCTTATGTGTAACAGTAACAGCACAAAAAGAATGTGCAAAATGAAAACGGAAAAATGGCACTTGCAACCAACTGGCATGTGACAAAATAAATCTATGGATCTCAATCAGTGCTGGTGCATAGGCAGTTCAGGCCCAAAAATGGGAAGCACAAAAAGTTTAAATAGAAACCAAAATTTCTTTTTATAATTTGATAGGTTGTAGTAAAGAAGTCTATTGCACAAAATTTGAGATTAATTTGAAACGTATAACAATTTTTTTTAGTAATCACTCCGTAATATTTTTCTTGAATCCACAGAAAATCTTAATGATATCATTCACCTAATTCCTTTGACTTGCTGATTTAAAAAAAAAAAAATTATGCAAGTTAGAGTTTTCAACAAAAATACAAATATAATCTGTTGTTTATTGTGTAAGCAATTACCAAAATTAATTGATTTATTTTCTTTTAACACTTACTTTTTATACATAATTAACAACTTATACATTCAACTTTATACATACTTTTTTTTAAAGGACTTGCTTATTTATCTATTTTTTAACTAATTAATCATCTCATAAAATATGGTGCCAAAAATTACAAACAGCTTGAATATAATCTTTCTTTGGAAACCTTTAGCTTTCAAGTTCCTGAATAATTGACTTTATCTTTTGGATAGCAGCGTCCACGTCATTATCAGTAAGATCACCATGAGTCACTAATCTTACACTGGACTCATTTTTGGGATATGCTTTCACTATTGCAACCTTGTTTCCAAATATTGTTGTCTCTTGATCTGTGACCTGCAAATATTTTTTTATACCTGTAATTTTTTTTCATAATAAATTATATAAAAATGTTATACTTACTGTAGAAAGACGTTGACAAAATTCTTGAGAGTTCATGTATTTAGAATCTATGTTTAATAAAACGATATTTGTATGCTGATTCTGGATGTCAACAGTAATTTTCTTGCTTTGTAAATTGACAACAGCTGATGAGAGGGGGGAAAAATGTTATACAAGCCAAATATACACATTCAAAATAAAAATTCATTATGAAATGCTCTCACCTTGTGCAATCTTGAAAGCTCTAGCATGATCTTTAGTTAATCTATCTGTCAGACTTTCACCTATTGCTATTAGACCAGCAGCAGCAATGATGCCAACTTGTCTCATTCCTCCACCTAAAGCCTTTCTTGATCTTCTTGCTCTGAAACATAACAGCTTTGGGGTAATTATACCAAAATTTCAGAGAACATCAAAAGAATATATACTGATAAATCATTACCCTTTGATGAATTGTTTAGAACCCACAAGCAATGATCCTATTGGGGCACCGAGACCTTTACTCAGACAAAAACTTATTGAAGCGAAATCACGAACAATTCGAGAAGGTGGTACTTGTTGGTAAACAGAAGCATTAAAAAGACGGGCACCATCCATATGCAATGGAATACCTCGTAAATTAGCACTATGAGCCAGCTATAAAATTTACACAATACATAACGAGATAGAAACATTAAGTATAATCGCATAAAGTTTCTGTTAGATTTTCTTCTACCAACCTTATCTAGCCAATCAAGAGGCAAAGCTTTTCCACCACACAAATTATGTGTGTTTTCTACACATATAAGGGCTGTTACTGGTTCATGATCATCATCCCCTCGAATATTCCTTTCAAGCTCACAGAGATCAAATGTACCATCAACTTTATTTGGTAGTGTACGTAACTGCACACCTGCAATCTAGAACATAGTAAAACAATTAAATAGTATTCAACTAGCTATATTCCTTTTAATTTTCATTTATTTCATTAATGTACCTGAGCAGAATTGCCCTGTTCATATTTGAAAATATGACTACTGTCTCCCACAATTATTTCACTGCCTCGTTGGTTGCAGTGTCTCATAACTGTAAGGAAAAATGCAATTATATTTTGAATTAGCATTAATCGTATGTTTCACACTAAAAGAGACTATTGAGCTATAACATACTAGCAATCAAATTCGCCATTGTGCCACTAGGCACGAAAAGAGCAGCCTCTTTGCCCAGAAGAGATGCAGCTTTTTTTTCTAAAGCTGTAACCACAAATATTTTTGTTTATAAAATACAAACATTAACAAACTTCTCAAAAATATGTAAAATATCCAAGAAAATTTAATTTAAAAAAATTAAATACCAATAACAGTTGGGTCTTCTCCCATTACATCATCTCCTACTTCTGCTTCAAACATTGCTTTCCTCATTAATGCATTAGGTTTTGTTAAAGTGTCACTCCTCAAATCTACCACCTGTATCTGCTTGACAGAGGTGTCAAAAATGAAATAAGCGATGTAAATGGAAGCAGTTAATTTGTAAGCCATACAATGACTGGGAAATATATTTATTGTTTCATTGACAAATTTCAGAAATGATCTTTACCTCTTTTTGAACTATAGCTTCATTTGAATACATTGTTCTTCTATTCTTGTACCAAATACTCTCAAAAGTTGCAAGTTTTTTAAAAGGCAGAAATCTCTTGATATGAAAAGTTAGCATTAAAAATCCATAAGCTGGAAATATATTTATAGAATATTTGTTATGCTGGTGAAATAGCCTCATCTACATGCATTTTCAACAAATTGAAATTAAAGACAAAAGAAACAAATGAAACTCATTATATCCAAGAAAATAATTTGCACAACTGCTTTCAAGAAATTTAATTCTGTATTTAAAAACAATTTTCTTATTTTAATTATTTTCATTTGACCAGATTTTAATGTTTAATAACAGAAAATAAATAAGAAAAAATACAATTACTATTTTGGAAAAAAGTAAAGTGGGATAGCCAAGGAGGAGTGTCATAATATGAGCATTTGCAATCAGATGTAACCAATGGGTTCCTCTCCGGGTACTTCTCATACCTTCTCCAAAGATGAACCATTGTCCCGATCTTCTCGAGACCAAGCTAATTTGGTTTCTCGATATTATAAAATAATACTTACTGGAAGAAACATTGGAAAATATTTGCCTCTCAGCAGACTTTATCTCTGTTTACTCAGAAACTACATTAATCGCGGTCAAAGTTCGTCATTTTTTCTCCGATTACTCCCACTCTTTAGTGTTCTTTAATACTTCGAAAGGAGGGAAATTCAAAGAAGACGAATGGGAGACCATAAAAAAGGTGAAGAATAAGTTTTGGGCTTGGACTAATATAGTAATTTATGACTTCTCTGAATCAAAAAGGTGTTATCGACAGCATCAACTACCAACATAATAAGCATTGTTCATCGGTTTTTTAAGACGTGATAATGCGAACAACACCAATAGGACGTCCACGGTAAGTTTCGCATATCACGTAAACGTTGAATTAAGATTAAACTTTGTACATGTAATGTAATGTAACAATTCACATAACGTGTATTAACATCACAAAAAGCGATAAAGATGCCGCAGTGTTTACCTTTACGCAAATTTCTTGTTGCTAATATGGACACTTTTTTGTTTCGATATATGTTGTTTTAGTAAAAGATAAACAAACAATGCCTAGTCGACGGTATTAACATCTATCCCGACATGTGTGTACTAAAAACTGTTGCAGCGACTGTGTTAAAGAATGACCTGTTTTGGCATGATTCTAAACTTCATCTCATATCTTGTAGTAGTAGTAGTAGTAGTGGTGGTGGTTATCCTTACATAAGAGTGATTTGAAGCATCTGGCAGTACATAATAGTTCTCGGTATTGAAAAAAAAGGGAACTACCAACTTTTATCATGTGTTTGCGAAACTTCTGTCTTATTCTTTCTGAAATTTATTCATATTCTCATTTTGGATCAATGTTAAGACCAAAAGCTAATATTTTGTAAACATACGGCGCGTGACCGTAGGTCAGTACGCGGTGTTTCTAGTGAGTGACAAATTCACGAAGGGAAAGTTTTCCCGTATATCCTGCTATTATATACACTGAATTAAAGCAAGAGTTATAAATTATAGTAGTTGGCTGCTATTTCAAGTTTGCTCAATGCACTTATAATTTAGGCCATATGGTCGACGTTGATGACTCATTCACTGTGAATCATTCTTATGCTATGTCTGGACCTAAGACTTAATATAGAGTACATTTGCTCATCTGCATTTACACGAATGGCTTGCCTATAATTAGCGTTCTTAAACACATTCAAAATAAGAACTAGGTTACAGTATCATCACCTAATTTGTCCCCTCGGATTAATTTATTTGGCCGGAGAGGCTGATTTACATTAAATCATTTTATTTGACCACAACACCAAACCATGTACTAATACGCATAGTTCTATTTATTTCAAAATTAATTGTGTGGCGATTAGGTGAAGAATCTAAAACCCTGTCATATTTAAAGATGTGATGGACGATGTATTTATTTTGGATGGCATGATTTTGAGAATTTTGGTTAGATATAAAAAATAAAAACTGGAAGCGACTGACTATATACATATATTGACAATTTTTGCCGAAGTATATTCTACGCAAATCTCGTTTTAAAAAATTTGGTAGAAAGTGGCAGAATTATCAGCCTGACTAAAAAAAGGTTAACACATTTGCTGATACGCACAAGTTAAACGAAAGAGTAGTGGACAAGCAGTTAATTCAAAATTCAAAGCAACGAAAGAAAGATAAGTTTGTCACATATTTCGCAATTTTAACGTGCTTCAAATAAGTCCATACCCGAGTGATTTGTCAGTGAGGCAGCTGTGCGTTCGAAACATGGCCGAGTTCTTCGGCCCTGAACGGTCGACCAATCAGCGTGTGCTTTCCCCTCACGGAGCTCGACAAGCAGCGCCTCTGCACGTTGAAGCTGCAACTTATCGGGCGTCGGCCGGCAGAGGCGAACATTCCCGTTGTAACTGTCATCTGGTACAGTGGTTGGCTCCGAAGAGCCTCCTCATGGTATTTCGTTGACGAAAGTTTGTTTTTATAGTGTATATAGGAACTATTTGTGTGTTTAATTGTGCTTGACTCGCAGAACGTTTTCATCTTGCTCGTGAAAGAGTGAAAACTTAAATCACTTTCGTTTACCGTGTGCATAGGCAGTGTGGTGAACGTACCGCATAACATAAAGAATCAACATGGCGGATAGTGATACAAAATTTGACCGGTCTGATCCGGAGTTGAAATACCTTTCTGTCGATAGAAATATGTTCAATGATCCCGCTACACAAGCTGAATGGACCCAGAAAAGGCTGGTGTGGGTTCCCCACGAAACCCATGGCTTCGTGGCCGCAGGCATCAAAGGCGAACGTGGCGACGAAGTGGAAGTGGAAATCGTGGAAACCGGCAAACGCACGTTGGTGGCAAAGGATGATATCCAAAAAATGAATCCGCCAAAATTCGACAAAGTTGAAGATATGGCAGAGCTGACATGCCTCAATGAAGCCTCTGTCCTGCACAATTTGAAGGATCGCTATTACTCCGGCCTTATTTATGTAAGTAAATTCTAACCTAGCTAATTCATTAGCTTGATGCTTGTGTAGTCTTGAATATTCTTTTGTACTGCTGTTTAGTTCCAATATTTAACATTTCATTGTGTTAAAAAATACCATCTTTTACTCGATCCTTAGAAGAATTGATGTTTCTTGTTATTGGATAATGTTCACTTTGTGACAAGTGCGCAGTTCACCTGCCCATTATTATGCTACCCAAGTTTGCGTAGTGTAGTACTGATATTTTAATTTCCGACATTTACGTCGTATGTGGTACATTTTTGTTCATTGCTTCCTACAAAATTCATGTATTAAAGTTTGACTAATATTGATTGCGACACTAATTGAGATTTCTGAAGGAAATTGGTCAATTAAATTTTTAAGGAACTGTTTTCGTTTGACAAGTCGATTGGACAAATATATTGTATCTCAACTATCGCGATATTTGCGAGGAATAGTAATATTGCAGGTATTTCTTCACTGGAAATATTTTTCACGACTGAAATGTGAATCGTTAATTTGCCGTTGTAAAAATATTTTAGTTGTGACAATAGCATTCACTTTTATTGATCCTCACTCTGAAAATTAAGTTTCTTCGTTGGATAAGAATCAGTCAGGAACTCAAAATTTGCTGGCATGAAATGTCAACTTGGTAGCAAGCCAAACGTTGCAATCTGCCTGTTATTTTTCGGACTTTTGTGTGTTCCTGAAAATTTTAACGTAAAAAGGTAGCTCTGGCTAATGTCCTGATTCAAAGCATTACATTAAAGGGGAAGGGTTTAGTTCAGTGTTGGTTTACATTGAGGCCAACGCGAGGTAAATTTTGTTAGCTTCAAAAAGTGCATTCTTATATACGTTCTATACCTATAAAAGTATTGACAGTTTTTGTAAAATAGCATTCGCTATAAGTTTGAGTAATAAAGGATTAAATCTGACCGAATAAAACACATCGTAATCTAATTTCTGCATACTTTAACTTTGCCAGTTCACTTCAATTATATGTTTCAATGAAAATGTTCTGACATGAATGTGAATAAACTAGGAACATTTTTGGTTGCGTTCGAAACTCTATATTGCAAACAATTCGACCAAGCTTGCCCTGTAAATCCTAATTTAAAGGAATATATTTCATATCCGCTGTTACAACCGTTTCTATTTTTTTGTAATTCTGTGATGTGAGAATTGGTAGTCGGATACAAATTGAAAATTATTTTCGTCTCAAATATCGTTCATTGTTGGCTGGGATTGATGACAAAGCTTTTTTGAAGAATAAGAAAAATACTGATCTAATTATAATCAATGTGGCTTCAGATGAGGTTGTGCCTTCAAGACTGGTTTAGGTCAAGACAATGGTATTGCATTAATTTAGTATTGTCCGCGGATGAAGTTTATGGAATGAATATGTTATGACAGCATGCAATGCATGAATACCAATTCTTCCGACCTGGTCATGTGATAGTCGGTGTTGGTTCAATGTG
This sequence comes from Teleogryllus occipitalis, assembly GCA_011170035.1. NCBI lineage: Eukaryota > Metazoa > Arthropoda > Insecta > Orthoptera > Gryllidae > Teleogryllus > Teleogryllus occipitalis. The sequence continues at coordinate 89,176 of BLKR01003373.1, forward strand.
AGATCGCCCTCTGGATTTGAAACCGCACTCTGTGGTTCCAACCGAAAAGTCCTTGGGTAATATTGCTTATTCGAATCATACGTTTCCTAATGTAGGTAAGCTTCTAACGAAAAGAAATGATTTGAGGTGAATATTCTTTTGACAAATGTACTAATCCTACTGGTGTATTTTATTTGTTATAATATGTGAAAAATATTTTAGTATAGACATGCGCCCATAGGTGTTCTCTAGCCTGAGTCGTGAAGGTACTTTGCGTCATGTTGCCACATAAATAGTTCGTTGAAAATTGTCATGTCGAAATGTTTGTCCGTGAATGCATTATTGGGATTTGGGCTGCAGCACTGTCAAATGAGTGCTCGAGTAACAAGCTTCATACAAAGTTAACACCTCGCGTTGGCGACGCTCGTCAATATTAGACAATTCAAAATAGAATGCTCAATTTTGGTAACTTTTCCTGATGTATAAACTACTTCGGGACGAGTTTTTTGTCTTACCGTTCGCTCGATCCCCCGATTATGGAGTTTATTTGCATATGTTCTTTACTGTTATCTCCGTTAGCTTTTCCCTTTCAGCGATGGTATGTTTTAGGTTGTAGTGAAAGGAAAATACTTTTGAAGGGAGAACAAGGGAGGGGGTATTTTGCGAGAGATACTAACGAGCCATTATTAGAATTTGATTTTTGAAGTTACAAGTGGGATTGTCTCGCAAAGAAGCGAAGTATTGGTTGAGCAGCAACTTGTTAGTAAATTTTCTAGTTCTGGAATGGTTGACTTTGTCTTATACCAAGCTTCCAAGAGGCAATACAATAGACACAAACAACAACAACCCAGAACGGCGTTCTGGCTCCAGAACACCACTGAACGTGAAGCAAATAGGGGGAGAGCAGTACATACTTTGTCATACTCGTTCAGACCGAAGAAGGATGTCCTTTGAACGGAAGAAGTGCTACCCTTGTGGACGTATAAATGTAGTTCCACTATCTTCGCACGTTTTCTTGAGCTTTGTTGAGAGTTTCTGGGGAATTCAATTACATCAACAGTGCTCTTTCCCCCCCCCCCCCACACACACACACACACAAAAAGTCTCTCCATGTTCTCGCGGTAGTAAATAGATCCTTCACGTGGGGGCCCAATAAGAAGTAGGAGTCAAAATTTGTAGCATTATTTACCGATACCAATGCGAAACACATGCTGGAAGTAAGTTTCCCTAGATCGTCACGAATTCTGCTGCGTGGTGTAGATTCTAGTGTTTGAAAACCACCTGCGTCAATGTGCTACGCAGTGATGCTGTCCGGACAGGAATTTCTTGAGGTGAATTGTGGGAATTCAGATGCGGTGTGGTTGAAGTTATTATATGAAGAAATAAGATGGAAACCGTTGACGGGGGAGGGGGTCGAAATTCGGACTGCAGGGTGAATGCTCAAACTCTTCCCAGAGGAACTCAGTTGCAGTTCTGTTGTGGCCGACCGTGTGACCAAAAATATAACCAAATGGAAAGAAGTGGAAATGGATGTCGGAGCTCTAGAAAACTTAACACGGATTGCAATTGTGCCCCCATACGCCACACACTGTTCTTTACTGTTTTTTTTTTTGACGTTAAATAAGAAATCGTGCCGCGGGCGACGTTTCTTCGAGGGCGGGGCGGGCAGGTGCGCCAGGAATGCGCCTCGTCAGAGGGCGCTTACGTCTGGGTCCTCAGGTGTCAAATGCCTCCGAGCGCGCCCCCTCTACAGCAGACGGACCATCGGCCGCCAGAGAGTTGTGGGTTTGCATTGTATTTCGGGATAAACATGTATGCGTCGAATTCATGTTGGCATTGGTCTCGTAAATACGCCCACATATTTCTTTCGCTCTACAGAAGATAATATATAGTTTGAATAATAGTGCATGTTTTTTGCATTATGTGATAAATGTTCAAAATGTGAATTTGCTTGCCATTCTGATGGTTGCTCTTACTGTGCAAGGGCCAGTTTTCTGCTAATTATGTCCAAATAAAACAATAATTTGACGTTTAGGCTTTAACTTGCCGAGTCATCAATAAGGAATGGATTTTCATGTAAATACATATTTTTACAGCGATAAGATACCTACATTCTCTAATATTTTTTAGACTTAACGCGACATTTTCAACGAATTGGAACCATTTTTATTTTACATATTTTGGTATAATTACATATTTTTACATATTTTAACTATTGCTACACATTTCGTTACATTTTAATATAGTTATAGGTCGAAAATGAACATTTCACATGCGAGTTCGAAATATATGTTACTTGAAAACTAACTTTGTTACTGAAATACTTATGAAACCACGCAATGCGCTTGTATTAACGCCGGACCATCGTATTAATTGTCAAGCTTACCTCTCCCCGCCCCATCTACTTCTTGGAAACCGCGTAGTCTGGATCAAGGATGAGCGGATGTATGTGAAGCAGAAGGAACTTGCTTACTTGTGTTTCATGGACCCCATGCGTAACTCGATAAAAAAGTCAATCATTGTCTTTATTCCTTTTCTGGAGTTGGGGGGGGGGAGGCATATGCTTCCTTTACCCTCCCTTCTTTCTATCACAGGCTAACACAGGCTTCACTTGAGCGCCGACTCCTCATAAACAACATTGTATATACTACGAAAGTATCATATATTTTGGATGAAACGCAAATAATTGCTTCTGTAGATGTAGAACTTTCTTTCAACCTCTCTGAATCCATGTTAAGATCTGATCGGCATCGTACTGTGCTCGGAAAACGCTTGAAGAATGAAATTTTAAACATTATAACGAATTTTTATTTCACATATTTCCTATTTTTTCTTACATCTTTTAGAAAAAGTTCATAAATATGTACATATTTTGCTTTTTTTATTACCATAAATTCCGTTATCTAGTTATAAATAATGCCTCGTGTTATGTTTACGCATTTTCTCGAGTTATCTCAATTGTAAATAAGGGATAATTCAAATTTTCAAATAGAATATCGCTGCGGCGAAATTTTAGTAAATATTTTCAGATGATGCTAGGCAACACAGGATGTTTCATGGACATTCCCGCCGATCATTGAAAACTATATATTAACGAGAAAGCGCTAAGATGAAAAATCGGGTAGCTAGTAGCGTCAATTATTTCATTATTGAAGACGATTTGAGCTTTAAGGAAAAAGTAGTAGTTTGTGTTTCGTAGCATCGAAACTATTCCATTTGTACTATAGTGGGATTTTTCTCCTTTCGGAACCGTTCGTCCTCTTTGGTGATCAGGCTGCCACGCCCAGAAATGGTTGTCCAGTTCGAAGCACGGTGTGAATTATATTGAGGTTAGTATTACCCTTCGGAGGCCGCGTCGGATTTGCCCCGGTGCCGTTCTTCTCCCCGGTAGGTCACGGCCGACGGGGCGTGTGGCAGTCACGGGGAGCCGGGCGAGGGCGGGGACAGGGGAGGAGGCAAGGCGGGTTCAGCATGCTACCTCCCCCACGTTGCCCACCTCAAGGTCGGCACCGGCAGCACTCTGCCTGCCTGGCGCGACGCGCGAATCCTCCCCCTCCTCCGCCGCTTCTTTCGGCGCCGTTGACCGCGCGCCGTGCGCGCGAGAGTCGTGCTGTCGTGCCGTGCGGGGCCCCAGTGGAATGTTCCAGTTCCTCACTCGCTTCCACTTGTTTCTTGTGTTGGGAGGATTCGAGATTGTTGGCGATCCTCGCTATTTTTGCCTAAATTGGGGAGAATGTAGACAAAGTAAAATGAAACGATTCTTGACGGGTCTTGTATTTTTAATATTTCCATCTTTCGGGAAAATCTTCAAGTTTAGTCATCTAGAAATAATAATCATGTTTGTGAATATTTTTATTACTAGGATTGCGGAATCGAGAAATTTTTTAACTTGCCCAGTATTCAAAAGTATTTACACACTTAATTTGAAGTTTGCCATCAAATAGAAACTGCCCTAATAAGTGAAGTACGTTTCGAAAAATAAAGATTAACACATTTGGGATTTTTCATTTAAAATACGTATCTGATTTTCTTAATTTGGGGTTACATCGTAGTCACTGAAATGTTTGGAAGAATAATTTCACGAAGGTTTTGTAAGGATGAGCCGCGGTGGGATACTTTCAAGGTGGAAAATCATAGAACGTAGAAAGACGTCATGTGTACACATATTTCTGATTTGAACACTTTTTATCGAGAAGCCAATGAAGGAGAGACTGGAGACTCCGAAGATAGTCTTGACGCCAGTGAACTGCACATTCCCGCTGCGTGCTGCGAGATTAGAAGAGGTGTAAAGAGTAGACATCTAATAGATAAGTAATCTCTCTTTGATACAGATACGGATTGTAACTGCTGTCCACTGACAGAAGAATCTTCGAGACATTTGATGTTTGTCCGTCCTGGGCACTTTCTATAAATTTTGCTTTATCGCTGTTAAACTGCGGAACATTGGGAATTCGCGTGTATTTGGTCATCGAGATTATTATTTATTAACGTCCAAACCAAACTACCAAATTTGTTATTACTTTTGCAGCAATGCTTAATTCTAAAAGTGTATTTTGATTTTGAGTCGTTCATTCGAGTGCAATTGGGGTAAGACCCTTGTTACCATGGGTGTGCCTGCGCGAGTTATTACGTTGGTACTTCAGTTAAATAGGAGCAACAAAGAATGCTAGTTTAAATGTCGAAACTAAGCGACCGAAGTATTTTTCGACTCGCTTTTCAAAAACACCATTCACTTGTCTTTCTCCAGAGTCGAATCATCTAAGCAGTGGAGCTGTACACCGGCAAACGATAGCACTCTCCGAGCCTCGAGTAAAATCGAAGAGCGTAGGAAGCGAGACTGCTTATGGAGGACTTCGATTGGCTTTACTTATCAGCCTCACAAAAAAAGAAGGGGGGATTGCGTGGCGGTGATTCACCCGGCCGGCTTGTGGAGTGGCCTTTAGGGCAGCGGCGGGCCAGTGGGCGGGGCCACTTCTCACTCGCCGTCCCTTCCAGGATTCGTGCCAGGTGCGCGAAATGAAACGTCCTTCAGTGCTACGTAGAAGTGGAAAGTCGGGGGGAGAAATACTGCACAGAATTATCTCGCTTCCCCTTTCCACGAATACGTATAATTTATTTTAGTATACGCATTTCTGGTGTCTTTGCATTATAGTATGTACGTGGCGGCGATTTGTATCAGGACAGGATGGAGACGTAAACTTTTCGACCAGTAGTGTAAGATAAAATATACTTTCAATCAAATAAAGATATTTTTCTGAAACTCAATTTCGTGTTGATCATGTCTTAATATCTGAATCCCGCATTCATCGTTGGTTGACACAAAGCAGTTGAAATTTTTAACCTATTGAATAATGTGGGTGTTAACTTTGCCGTTGTAGTTGTAGAGACTGTGAATGAAAGCTCGCGCGTAGTTCAGGCCATTGCTTTGGTGGTGTTTTTTTCTCAGGCGGTCGCTTGAGAATTCGGTTTAGGCTCCTTATGTTCATGTTGATTTTTCCGTCAATTAGATTGCAGTTACGTTGCTTCCTGCTTCAGGATCAACAGTGAGGGGGACGTATTTATGTTCAGCGATGACTTCTTCTTTTTAAATGTTTTGACACGTTTGAATTCTATATTGTCAGATCTGCAAGAATGAAAAACAAGTTTTCAATTCAGACTGAGAAAACCTTCGATGAATAATTTGCGATCAGTTTTGCGTTTCAAAGATTGAAAATGTTCTTATCTAAATTTTCCTCCAGGTCCAATAGAATTGTCATTCTGAGGTAACGATAGCCTAATTTGTGGGTGTTCTTTCGAAATTGGATATGCTGTGAAAATGGAAGATGTTAGAGCATTTATATGTGACATTGTAAATTTAATTTATTGACATGGAAAAAATATTAAATATCATAGGCTTTTATGAAATATATTTATACCCTCAAAAGTTGGGCCCCTCTGCTAATTGACAGGTTGCTCAATATACGTATGGTTAGTATAATAGTGAATACGTAGAACATGCATTAATTCTGAAGTGGGGGTTGCGTGGCATATCGCAAAGCACACGTAAGAAAATTACGAAATGGTGTCAATTCCATGTTCTTAAGAATCGGCGGTCGAGATGTGCACCCTCGCGCCTCGGCTAATCTGTCGTACCAGCGCGTGTGTGTTGCGCGAGGATGCCGCTTGGTCTGAGCCGCTTTGTAGCGGAGCGGTAGGTAAGGAGCTACGCTGCTGCCAGAAGGTGGGTGCGGCACGGCGCGAGAAGGCGAGGCTCGACTTCTCCCCCACTCTCCGGTCGCTGCGCCGCTGCCGCCCCGCTCCACACCTGGCCGGTCGCCGCGCCCGCCGACCGCGGCTGTTGAGCTTCTTGCGTGAGGGGAACGGAAGGCGCGAACCACACGGAAACCAACGGAGGCTGAATATCTTTACTGGGATGGCTTCGTCCGGAATAGACTTGCGTAGTCAGAATGTTTCGTGGATGGTGTCGTATATTCGTTAGACGCTGTGGATAAAGCTATAGGAATGACGATGAATGAGTTATTTTGGACTTCATCAGGCTAACGTATTAGCTACAAGGTGTTGGCTGTAGTAAAGGCGGCTCCACACATTCGTTACCATGTGAGTTGCGAACGCTTGTCCAATCCCGAGGATCTGAAGCGCTTCCTTGGCGAATGCTCACTTCTTTTGATATGTCCGACACTCTGCTAGTCGGGTGAGCTCCTAATATTTGGCGATCGGCAAATAGAAAACCATTCATCCACCATACTCGCCAAATACAGAATATGTGGAGCCGCCTTAACTTAGGTTGTATAGTATGAATAGACCTTTTGACTGACACGGTGGAAGTCGAAACTGTACACACACCACGTCTTGTTTCTCACTAGCCTTAGAAGCCTCGCTAGTTTCCTCCTCAGTTCGCCCTGTTTATCAAGGATCTGATTTTCACCTGAACGTATTTCTCCCATTCTAGCCACTTCAGGTCAGCGATTGTCAACTTTATGCAACTGGAGTTCGAAGTATGCTTTGAAACTGTTCTTAGTTCGGTCTTCGGGTTTCCTCGTGAGATGGAGCGGTGAGAATTGCGTTCCTGAAATGCGTCATCACGTTGTCAGGACGCGATGCCAGACTGCTGCGAGTACTGTACTTTGCCGGGCCTAGTTCTGCCCATAGAACGGTGTAAATTCCGTTAAGTGGAATGAGAATAGACGTCGGCGACTGGCATTCTTGTACATTGCTTCGTGCTCTCTCCTACTATGGAAAAGATATGGGTGAGCTACTGCGCATGGTATCAGACTGCAGCCAATATACTTCAGGCGCCAGTTTGTGTCACAATTTAGCGGGGATTTTAAATGCAGCCAGATACCAAAATCATCACTTAGTGATATCGTTGAAACTAACAGAATATAAATCATTTCTTTTAAGTATTGCATCCTGTGCACCTTCATCGTGTTATTTTTGGTTGGTGTCAGTTGAAAATTCTCTCTTTATACTACTTTAAAAATGTTTCTCAATATTACTCGCTCTCCATGCAACATGGTGGCCAGCGTCTGGTCTGGTTTACAAACGAAGTGCCCGTGTTGTAGTCACGTGGTTTATGACGCAAACTGATGCGCAGAACGAGCAAAAATCGGTGCCCCGGAGTAGCCCACCCATATCCATGCTCTCTTCTGCCCTTCCATCTCTTCTGGTCCCCCGTCCATCGCGTTAGCCTCTCAGGGGTCGCTAACCTCGTGCCACACTAGCTGTGGAACTGGAGCCCTAAATGTGACTTTACAGCCGGGGAGCCATAGAAAATTTAATTCTTGCCCTGATCCACATCCTACATTTCTAACGTAGATGCAATTCGGACGCCTTCTCTTGTAATATAATTCTTCTGTTCATTCTTCTGCCCCCTCTCTCATATCTCGATTTTTCTATAGTGGTCGATGACATTGGCTCATTTTTACACCTGCTGACTTACAAAATGAATCTTCTCAATTAATTCGCGAAAGTCCTTTTCAACGAGGCTCGTGGACTCAGACATGTGCTTTCCACTTTAAAAAAATATTTTATAAGGTAGGAGGTGTAGCAATGACGTAAATGTCATCGGCCACTATAGAAAAATCGAAGTATACGCTCCTACATTCTAAACTATTATTTTTTGTCTCAAACGACAGGCGTGTGACTTAGTTTCCGTTTGTAGATATCTTTGACGTCGCTGAATAAGCTGATAAAAAACAACTTAATTTTACAAGGGGGAGGGGCAAAAACCACGTTAAACTAATGCTATAAATAAGGGCTTAATGACATTCAAACAAAACCTACACAAAATTGTTTTGTTTGAATATCACATTCGTTTGAATATCATTCATCCCTGATTTTATATATACAGGGTGGAACAGCTAAGTGTTAACACCCCTTGTATCTCCTCAACCGCGCAAGATACGAAGATGCCGATTGGGCAGTCGATTGCTGGAACAGGGGCTACTTGATTACAGCATACTTCGTATTTGCGATATTTTTTACTATGAAGATATAAGGTCAACTTTGTTTTTTTAAATGGAACCCTATGCTAAATTTTAGCTGATCGTAATGCGCTTAAAAAGACGATTTCAAATATGTGTCTATCTTTGAATTTTAGCGAATAGTTCTTTAGCAATTGATGTGCTTTTGTAACATATTTTTTCACTGAGGTGGCGATTTTCTGTTCGACCTTCCTGCTACCTAAATGGGGAACTTCGCGAGTCCGTCCTTCAGACAAAGGCGCTCATTTACTTCAGCACAGTAGCAACTACTTTCTTCGATACTAATTTTGCCGAAAGATGACTTCGTACAAAGAAGACTCAAATGCTGTATTCAAAATTCAGGAAAGTTCTTGTTTTGCCACGCAATTACTATTCTGTTGTTTTGAAAACTGTGACAACATATTCTATTATCAATTGGGAGTAAATAATACAAAAATAAATGAACAATATCTTATTAATCATAATTTATTCGCAACTAACCGTCACGTACAAAGAATACACATTGATCAAAATAGAAATAAAACATACCAATTACATTGTTACAGAACAATGCTTTACTTAAGCATGTGCTCGAAGTGTTGTCCATCTGCTGCAATGCACATTTGCAGTCGCCGTTCGAAGGACAAATGAAGAGATGTGAGGGTGTCACTTGATATATTCGAAAGAGCTTCGGTGATACGCCGCTTCATATCCTCTGGCGTTGTTGGAACTTCTGCATAAACCTTATTTTTGACTGCCCCCCCAAAGAAAAAAATCAAGAGGAGTCAAATCAGGAGACCGGGCAGGCCACTTTACTTCAGCACGCCGTCCTATCCAACAATTCAAGAACTTCTCATTTAATACTTCTGTTGCCACACGTGAAGAGTCAGCTGGACAGCCGTCATGTTGAAACCACATGCACTGACGCGTATCCAGTGGTATCTCTTCTAATAATGTGGGTAGAACATTTCGAAGAAAATGTTCGTACATAATACCATTTAACATGCCTGGGATGAAGTAAGGTCCCACAATGAAATTTCCCACGATGCCACACGACACGTTAACACTCCAAAGTTTCTGGTGTTGTACTTGCCGAATCCAGTGACGATTCTCTAATGACCAGTAATGCATATTTCGTAAATTCACATTACCGTTGTTAGTAAAAGTCGCTTCATCCGTAAATAGCACTCGTTTAAAAAAAATGGATCATCTTTCAGTTGTTGCAAGGCAAACCGACAAAATTCCATGCGCCGTTCGAAATCCCGACCTCCGAGTGCTTGATGCAATGACAAGTGATTCGGATGGAATTTGTTTCTACGCAATATGCGAAGGACACTCATGTGACTCACACCACATTCCTGGGCTACATGTCGCGAACTAGCATGTGGATTGCACTGCGTCAATGCTAGAATAACCTCTTCATGTTTTTCGTCAGTTGCAGTTTTCTGCCCTGTCCTCTGTTTGGTGTTCCAACTTCCCGATTCCAATAGTTTCGTGCACATACATGCAAAAAGCTGGCGTGAAGGAAGCTGACGATCAGGATACAGCTCTCCATATCGTTGCACTGTTCTAACGGCATTTCTTCCGCATTCACCATACACTAGTAGCATATCTAACTTCTCTTCATTGGTGTACATGGTGAGACTGCTCTAAGAAACTGGTAGAAGTGCGCTATCATAACCCCAGCGGCGCATTTTATACTTCTGGCCTCCGCCCTGTTATTTACGCAGTACATGGCCTTCGATCGTTTTCGGAAAGTAGGCAAAACCATTCACGAGATATTTTCCTTTAGTTTCTCAGCGGAGAGCACGGAAGGTCGAGTGGGAAAGTGCCATTTCAGTACAAAAATATGTTACAAAAGCACATCAATTGCTAAAAAACTATTCGCTAAAATACAAAGATATACACATATTTGAAATCGTCTTTTTAAGCGCATTACGATACGCTAAAATTTAGCATAGGGTTCCATTTAAAAAAACAAAGTTGACCTTATATCTTCATAGTAAAAAATAGCGCAAAGACGAAGTATGCTGTAATCAAGTAGCCCCTGTTCCAGCAATCGACTTTCCAATCGGCATCTTCGTATCTTGCGCGGTTGAGGAGATACAAGGGGTGTTAACACTTAAGTGTTCCACCCTGTATATATATATATATATATATATATATATATATATATATATATATATATATATATATATATATCTTGAAACGCACCGCGTTTCTGAACACAGACGCGGGTGCCAACGTGGTTTAAACAACGCGGTGGTGACGGTCGTTCCGGCAGTGCGCTAGTAATGGCGGTGATGAACAATAGTGGAGAGGAATCCGATTACATCGAGCAGAAATCGAGACGTAGGACGATGAAAGACAGTGCGGACTTTTAATTGATATCGAGCGAAGTGATGAACAGCAAATATTAAAGGGATGATAGTGGCGTGGGGCGAGGAAAGAGGTGAGTGCATGGACACGTGTGTTGCAAGGGCAGAATGAGTGAAACGAAAATAGCGAGACAGCATTGGTGGGCTTAATAAATTAATTTGGAAGTGTTGGAAATCATGACGGTTGCTGATCTGGCGGCGAGTGGACATCGCCGTGCCCGGCGAAGCACGACTGCGGCGTGGGATTTGCACCGGCGGCCGGATAGAAGCGGGCGAGGGCAAGCGCCATGGCCACGTGGTAGGTGAAACGGCCCCGACTCGTCACATCGCGCTGGCGCCTTTGGAGTTGGTGAGCTCGAAGGAATTTCATACGCAGCAAAATCAGTAAGACTGTTACTAGAAGGGACTCATTATTAGGCGGCAAAAGAATTAAGTGAGTTGGGAAAGGCAGTAGACGCTTGTGTGATGGGGGATTAGATGAGGGGATCTGCCATGTAATGATAAATAATATAATTTGATGTGGAGAACAGAGAGGGTATTTTGGAAGGGCACGTATAGTCTGTAAATAGAATGAATAAGTATTGAAATAACGAGGTGATTATGTATCAGTGCATGCAAAGGGAGCTCCCATTTACAATGTGAAGTGTAAAGTTAAGACAGAAAAAAGTGTTCATTAGCAATATTTATGTAGTTAATAAGAAAATTGTTCATGCTTGTCAGTGTCATGAGAAATTTAATAATGCTAATCTATTATCAACAAAACATTCTAAACATTTAATGAAACGATGTTTGTGCAATATCATTAATATTTTTTGGGAATAAAGCATTCTGTGTTTTTACATTAAAAAGTAAACTTTTCAATGTTTGTGCATGCACCCAGAGTCCATTCGCAAGAAAGAATACCTGACCCCTTATACAAATTTACTGTAGAGCAGGACCGAATCGCCGGTCAGTCACAATATATATATATATATATATATATATATATATATATATATATATATATATATATATATATATATATAATCTTTCAACTATTAATACTTAAATTGTTGGGAAGGGATTCTGAAACTCATGAAAGCGTGCGCCGATGATTATACATACAGTTTTTGACTGTTTTTGACTATATATATGCAACCTATGTCTGCAAACACCTTGTGTCGTGTTGCAATTATCGGGCACCAGTGGAGATAAATCGTGGCTTACACCTAGGCCCGGCGTAAGGAAATAAGTTGTCTTGTTAACGTCCGTTTCTGTGCTTTTTTTCATTTAAGGCACATGACGATCAGACACGAGGCTTGCAGGCCTGAAGCCTTTGGGGCTAAGCGAGGCACGGCGGGGCAGGGCAAGGCGGGCGACGGACCTTGAGCGGGAGAGACAAAACGGAGTTTGTGCGATTTTGTCCATGATGCTCAAGAAATCAAAACTGGTATTGATTTGTATTGAAAAGTATAGGGAAGATTTTACTGATTTACTGTTACATAACAATAATTATTATTTATGAATGCCAATTCATAGGGAATTCAATTTATAATGAATGCCAATTCAGAGGGAAATCAGAAAAAAATTCACTTGAAAGATTATCGCTAAACTCTTTATTATTTGCCCTAAATTTTAGCGCATCTATTGTTCGAAGGCTTAAAATCTGGAAATTGAAAAATAAAAATGGCTTAATAAAATATATAAAAATATTCATGAAATACAAATAAATACTAAATTATTGAATTGTAGTGAACGTGTGTTCCCAGAATTTTTTCTTGAAACATATTGTAATAGATCACATGTTGGTGTGTGAAAAGTGAGAAATGACAACTCAGCTTTTCAAACAACATGTCTTCTCTAGTGCGAGAATCACCTAATTGATGCGTTCTCGACCTAGACAATAAACCAATCAGGCTGAAATAGGAGTGTGTTGGCAGAAGATTGGTTCTTACCAAAAGAGCTCATTCGTGTCGAAAGTTTTGCAAGAAGTGTGTCCACAAGCAGTGTACGGTACGAATCGATTTTCATCTGATGAAGATTCACGCAATAAAGTTCAAGAAGAGGTAATTATTGTTAAATGTAACACGGAGTATAACGATAGATATAATTGTTTTGAGAAATTATTAAGAGAAAATGGAAATAATTACGTGCACTTGATATTGTGAGGACGTGGTAATTTGAAAAGTATCTCCTTAGCGTTTATGGGTTTTCTAGATTTTTATGCTTCTTATGGATTCTACGGATCTGATTGATCTTATGGATTTTGTGAATTTTATATAAATTGCTTTGAGCGGAGATTCATCTGGTGAAAATACAAAGATGGAAGAAGAAGAAGAAAAGAAGAAGAAAAGAAGAAGAAGGAGAAGAAGGAGGATAAGGAAGAAGAGGAGGAGGAGAAGGAAAAGACTACTATTGGTACCGGGAACGGAATTTATTGTAATAAAAAAGCAAAATATGTACATATAGATATACTTATTTTTTCAAAAATATAAAAGAAAAAATAGGAAATATGTGAAATAAAAATTCGTTATAATGTTTACTATTCCAGTATTCAAGCGTTTTCCGAGCAGAGTACGTTCCGATCAGATCTTTAACATGAATTCAGGGAGGCTGAAGAAAGTTTTATATCTACAAAAGTAATTATTCGTTAGTTGCATCCGAAACATATAATATTTGCGTATTATATACAATGTTGTTTACGAAGAGCCGACGCTCAAGTGAATAGTACCGTGTAGCCTGTGATAGAAAGAGGGTGGGTGGATAAAAGGAGCATACGCCCCTCCCCACTCCAGAAAATCGATAAGACAATGATCTGTAATTTTTTATCAAGTTGCGTATGGGGCCTATGAAACACGAGTAAGCACGTGGTTGAAGTTCCTTCTGCTTCACATACATCCACTCATCCTTGATCCAGACAACGCGATTTCCAAGAAGCGGAGGGGGGCGGAGGAGGTAAGTTTGACAATTAATAGCGTTGGTCCGGCAATAATACCAGCGCATTACGTGTTTTTTAAGTATTTCAGTAACAAAGTTAGTTTTCAAGTAATGTATATTTCGAACATTATATGTGAAATGTTCATTTTCGACCTATAAATATATTAAAATATAACAAAATATGTAGCTATAGATAAATATGTAATAATACCAAAATATGTAAAGAAATGTAAAATAAAAATGGTTCCAATTAGTTCAGAATGTCGTGTTAAGTCTAAAATATATTAGTGAATGCAGGAATCTTGTCCCTGTAAAAATATGTATTTACACCAAAATGCAAGAGAAGTTAAAAAGAGCACTTCCCCTAAAAGCGCGAGTTGACACAGCAAGTCGACAGCGTAACCCCTGACGAGAAACACACGTAACACATGTGAACAAGACTACGATAGCTGGATAGTTTCGCTTCTATCTTTATCAGGAATTCTTTCAATTAACCAAGTTTTCAAGTCTTTCAATATAAAAAATAGTAACATTTAGAAAACAAAAATGGAGGTGTCGTCGAGTCCAGTCGCGCCGAGATCCTTCAAGAGTAAATCAAACCAAACCAAATAAGAGTCCCCATCTCGATCAGGTTTTTCGTCCAGTTTCCCTGATCCATTGAGCAAATGCTGAGATGGCCCCTTATTTTGCTTCTGGACATAAATGTAACTTCATTTTCTGTGCACGTCTTCTAGAATTCATTGGGAAATATAGTTACTCAAATTATCGTTTCCATGTTGTTGCGTGAGGAAGTATTATTCCTTGACGAAGGACATCATGGATAAGAGCCCAACATTTATTGTTTATTTATCCTTGAAAATAGATTTTATTACATGAAAGCTTTTTCTTTTTTCTTTTTTTCTTTTTTTTAATTTTCAAAATTTATGTAGTTTATGGCTCAGTGTAGGGATCACAGAATTTTGAAAATGTGCACAGAATTCACTTCTCCCCATAGCACGTCATACGCAGTTTCAACTTTTTTTGACGTAAAATAAATTTTAAAAAATTAAAAAAGTAGTCCTTCCTGCGTAGTCACCTGCAATGTACAACGATATGTTTCGATCGTCGGGAGAAATTGAGTCGTTTATTCCAGAAACCCGTCAAATGCCAAAATTTAAAATGCGCTTTAGCGGTGGAATATTGTTCCATGAGAATAGACACATTGCTTATTCCATATTTACCTGAAAAATATTCATTTATGAACTGCTTTAAGATTAAACAATATTTTGAAATCGGAAAAACTGGGTCACTTTTTCTCAATTTTCTCGACATGACAAATTTGGCGTTTGACGGGTTTCTGAAATAAACGATTCAATTGTCGTTTTGCCAGAGGCTATTGACACAGAGGAAGAGGTGAGGATTGTAATGTATTATAAAAATGGGGTTTGTAAAATTAGAATTTTGAAACGTTCTTAATAATAAGAGTTGAAGAATGAGATTAGTTTGATTAGATATCGTAAAGGATTTTGTATACAGAAAAAAATTGTAAATACCTCTACAATTGAAATGTATTGTACAACTGCGCAAATGAGGAAAATTTAATTTATTTTCTGTGTGTAAAACATCTAAACCGTAGTCACAGCAGCCTACGAGTAATAATGAGCAGTACTATCTCATATTGTAAAGGTAAAACAAGCAGAGTAATCCATTGTAATTAACCAGAGTAGGACCAGACTAGTGGGGTCACTTATTCCATAATAAAGCAAGATATAGTAAAGAAAGAAAATTATTCATTGTTGTGAAAGACGTTGATATTGGTGGATAAGAGTTGTATGTATTTTGAATTTTTCTCTTAACAGAAGTAAAAGCCAATTTACCTCCACTGTAATTGGAGTCAGGAGCATTATCTAGACAGTTTGATACCTCCCAATTCTCATTTGCCTGAGATTAAACAGATTTTTTAAGAGATTTTATCGTTGGATAAGGTCTAGCAATCAGGAGCGAGCTGTACTCGTTAAATTCAGCATACATCTGGGCAGGGTAAAGAATAGGGATCACAGTACAGATGAAGCGGCCCTTTTTCCCGAAGCAGGGAAAGGTCTTTGACCAAACAGTTGAGGGAGCAGAAAAAGGGAGAAGGTCGCGATATCCATAAACTTTAAAAAATATTTAGTGCTGAAGTAAAATGTCCCGAAAAGTAACTTTGATCCTCTTTAACAATGTCAAAAGATTCTTGTTTACTGAACCTGAGTTCTTACGAACACGAAGGAAACGAAAGAATTCCTGTTTTCCTTACAACAAATTGCGAAGCCATATCTAAAAGCGATTTAGAATTGGCCTTCACGATTATTTCATTTACGCCCAAATCAATTCTACACGCATAATTCGTCAGTACATAGATACAGATATTTATTGTCTTTCCACGACAAAACCATACGGGATTGTTTAGATATCACACGATAGGTCAATAATTCTCCGATATGAACGTCAACAATATTTCCCCAGGACAGAGTAAGAGGTTTCTTCTTCCTTCAACTAAAATATCCGCATTCCTGTCCCTGCAACCTAAGGGCACGCGACTGTAGGAGGGTCGCTGGAAGTGAAAGGGAAGCCGAAGGTAGTCACGCGTTTGCTAATTTTCCTTCTCTCTCTTGCCTACGCAGTTTAGAGTGTTGAAATGCTGCGAAAAAAACGACGAATATACGACAGAAAAAATCTTACTGCCGGGACCTTGTAACGAAAAAGTGGATAAATCTGGTCCCTATATACAAGGTGTCGGGGAAAGAAAAGTCGAAAATTCGAAAATAATCTCATAAGACAATTTTAAGCATATTTTGTCTAATAAACTACTTGGATATTCTGAATGGCTGAGCAGCAATAAACACTCAAAAGTTGGTTTGAAAAAATGCTTTGTAGGCAAAAATTTGCATTGCAGTGTAGTGCAGTGTAGTTGGAGTGTATGTGTAGAAAACACTCCAGAAACATGTAAATTGTTTATTATTTACAAAAGAAATGAATATTTGATGAGAAAGAAAAAATAACCGAGAAATAGAAAATCAGTCGAATTGTGTAAATTATATGTTTTTTTTATCGGGAGTGCTTATTGCCGCTCAGCCATTCAGAATACTCAAGTAGTTCATTAGACAAAATATTCTTAAAATAGTCTTAAGAGCTTATTTATCAATTTCCGACGTTTTTCCCCGAACACCCTGTATAATAAATTACTTTCTCTACCACGTGCAGGCAGAATGTTTTGTGAGTCATTGATACCGAAAAATTGATTGACGGCAAAACGTCCGTCCGTCTTTGAACAACGTTAGCGGCTAAACCGTAAGCAGGATTTTCACCAAAATTGATACACCCCAATCGTCCTGACTAATGTTGCGGCCCTTTAAATTTGATTTAATTTTGAGGAATAGTTTACATGAAGTCCCTGGTAGCTTTTCAAAACAAAAACCAATTTTTTAATAAATTTTGACCTTGGATAGCGTAAAGGATGCACGTCTCATTCTCACTTAAATCCCTGATTTTTCGAAACTTGCAAAATTTCACTTCATTTTTTCGGTGTATTCCTACTACTATAATTATGAAAACAAAATTGTTTTCCTTAATGAAATGTGGTCGTCACAAATAGATCTTGAAATAAAGCCACGTAAAATTTTCGAAAATCTGAGAATTTTTTACGTCAAACAGAAGCAGTGATAAAATTTTAAATAATTATTTTCTCAAAAAAGGCTCCAAATTTTTTATTCAATTTTTTTCCGTATACTATACTTTCGTACGTAGCAAACAATGTTAACGAAAGTAGGACTGATCCCATTTTCGGTGCACTCTGTATTTTCGAAAAAAATCGAAATTGTAAATTCGAATTTCCCGCTTTTGTTTGACATGTCAGTTCGCAATTGTACAACACTGCGGGTGGAATTTTTTAGGCTTTTTGTCATTGTTGTCGGTCGTTTAATCGTATGATGTAGACAGCATTATTATAAAAGGAAAAGGTTTTAAGGTAGGTTATATATTTAACGTATAACTAACAAACACAATTCGTTCATTTAAGAAGTTTTGATCGCTGATTATGGTATTCAGAAATTGTTAGCTCACTTCGACGTAATGAAGCCACACTTGTGTCACTTGTGTCATCAAGGCACATTAAACTTTGTCTTCGGATAGTTTAAAATACACTTAAGAGAATGACATGGTGTCATTTACGTTGAAACTTGATTTTTAAAAATTGCAAAAATTCAATTTTTTTCGGCATTTTTCTACAACTACAATGTTGGAGATAGGGAATTTTTCCGAATGAAATATGTTCCTTAAGGGCAAAACTTGAAATAAGATCATGAACAAATTTTCGATAATATTAGTAGTTTTCGCGTGACGTGAAACGCATGTTTCGCGCGTGTTTCGTGTACGTGAAATACAGACAATTTTTACATTTTAAAAGCGTTTAAAAAAACATCCACCAAATTTTTTTCTTTAAATTTTCTCCTGGTATCTGTCAAAAGACTAAAAATGCGGCGCTAGTTCCATTTCCGGCGAACTCCAGACCACACCAAGAAAATTAGAAAACTATACTACGAGGAAGTCTGTGCTATTTTGTAGCACCTCTAGTTTCTAATTTCCTTGGTGTGGTCTGGCTTTTAAGTCTTGCACCATTTTCTGACCAGCTGCCATCTATCATCGCCCAAAGTACATTTTTTTTACAACTTATCAACTTTTTGCTTTCCTAGTAGTACCACAGAATTATTACTTCAAGAATATTAAAGAATATAAGTTTTCATTGAAAAATTCAAAGCCGTTTTAAAGAAAATGGCGAGTAATCTTTATTGTAAATGCGAAATTTGAAACTCTTTTTCTCAGAAATCTATTGAGTTTTCGAAAAGTTCGTTTGAAGTCATTCTAAGCACTTCCACTCACATATGTAATAATCGATGGAAATGCCAATATTAACGGTGTGGGAGGTATTTCAAAACTGCACCTCACTTACGGGACTCGTGACCTTAGCAGTTGACGCGCCCGGAATCGCTAATCAATAAGCGAATCCTGGTGAAGAGCGAGGCAGTGGCTTGCCAAATTGCGGGGCCGAACGCTCTTTGCTGCGCCGAAAGGAGCGGGCGCCGAGCCGTCTGCTGCGTATTGAACAAGAGGGAGCGAGAGGGCAGATGGCTATTCGCGGAACAGCCAGCGCCGTCTCGCCTCCCAGACAACGGCAGGCCCCTCGAACCCGCGACGGGGACAACCGTTTGTCAGAAGTGGAACTGCAAATGCAAAATCTCGAATTCTGCAGAGCAAGCGTATCAATCAAGCCAATGGAACAAAGTGGTAAAATTCATTCATTGGCGGAAAATTCAAAGTGCCTTTAGTACATTATACAAAACACGAGGTGCTGAAACAGCGTAACTTTCTCGCATTATACCTTAGTCTTGTGATTTTAAGATTATTAAGATTTCTTACCTTCTCACTCACCATTTTTTAACCTTTGACAAAATTTATGGCGAAAATTTGGAGTTTTTTTGTGAAAACTTTTTTTATTGATATAATTCAGAAATTGCGAAAAAATACGTAGATTTTCAAGAAATTTTGAATGACATTTTGCAAAGAGCTTGTTTTACATTCTCGCTACCGTTTACGCTGTAGAGAGAAAGTTATGTAATGCTGAGCGAAAAAACAGGGAATTTTCGGCAGAAAATCTCTTATTACAGGACCCCCACTAACGAAAAAGTGGATAAATCCAAGTGCTAAATTTACATTTAAAATCCTCTAACACGTGGTGCAGCCAAAAACCATGTTTTGTGGGTTCTTGATACTGAAAAATCGGATGATGGCACCGGGAGTGGTAGCTCAGTGCATCAACTGATGTCACTGCAGCGCCTCTGACCGGGAGGTCCGAGGTGCGAGACCTGACGGCGGCAAGAATTTCGACACTAGCTTTTCAGCTAGGTCGAATTCACTCGCTGTCTGGAGGAGAATTCTAGTGGCCGGCTGCTCTGATCGGTAGTTTTCCGTGGTTTCTCCGATCAACACCAGGCGAATGCCGGAACAGTACCCTAACAAACGGACCACGAACCACGCGCGATCTGTCCTTCCTCTTCCTTGTCCTATCCTCTCCCTTTACACACACACTTACACTATGTACTACACTACTACATATTCCGGGAGACCGGTCGGGAGCGTAGAGCTTGTCCCGGCTGGGGCGGTGCCCCGCTGGTGGGGGAGTCGGGGTTAGGGGGAAACCCCACTAGCCGATGGTAGGTCGGCGCCGGATCTCGCCATCCACTGGAGGAAGATCACCGCCATCTCCCGAGAAAAAAAACATGCACTACACGAACGGGACTAATTACCAAAGCAGTTGACGCACCCGGAAACACGAAAAAATCAATCAATCAATCGATTGATGGCAAAACGCCTGTCCGGCTTTCTGTCTGTCAGTCGGTGAACAACACTAGCGACTAAACCGCTCAGCCGTTTTCTCCAAAATTGATATTCACCAATCGGTCTGACGGATGTAGCGGCCTCATGAATTTTAAACCCATATTTTAATTTTGGGGGGTACATTACATGAAGCTCCTGGGACATATTACAAATTTATAAAAATGGCTCCATCGTTTTTCCTTAAATTTTGTTGTTGGATAGTTTAAATGACGTTAAATAATAGCGCAGGTCTCATGTTTGATGAAAAACCTGATTTTTCGAAAATTGCTAAAGTTTAAAATATTTTCGGAGTCTTCCTACAACTAAAATATTAAAGATAAAGATTTTTCCTTAATGAAATCTGTTCTTTCAAGATGATTGTTCGAAAATTTGAGTACTTTTCGCGTAAATGGGACTCCCAGTTAAGATGGTAACAAGTTCCCCTAAACCAATGACGTATGAGTGGTTACATTATACTTCTAACATAAAAATAATATTTTTGAAAAGTTTCTTAGATCCCGTCCCACCACTCACACCCCTCTAGAGCAGAAAACGTGTTTTTTAGTTGTTTTTCGGCAACTTAACACTATTTTTCACTTTCTCGTATACGAACGTATATACGGAGTAGTATACGTAGTATAGAGAAAGTTATGTAATGCTACGCGATAAAACGGCGGATTTTCGGCGGAAAGAAATTCATTGCCAGGCTCTGGTGACGAAAAAGTGCATTAAACTAGTTGCTAAATTAAGAGAAAAAAATCCTCTAACACGTGGTGTAGCCACAATCCATGTTTTGTGAGTTCTTGATGCCGAAAAACCAATTGAAAGCAAAACGTCCGTCAGTCTGTCCGTCCGTCTGTCTGTCGTATGTGAACAAACATAGTGCCTAAACCACACGTACGATCTTTCCCAAATTGAAGAAACCCCTGTCCATCTGGCTCTTGTTGAAGCTTTGAAATTTTGAAAAACTTTCTTTAAAATATGGGGATAGTTTACATGAAGCCCCACGGACATTTTCAAATGTTTCTCAAAAACGGCACCATTTTTTTTCTTTAAATTCCTTTTAAGAATAGATTAAAACATAAAGGTGGCATAGGTCCGATTTTCACGGTTACCTCTGAATTTTTGAAAATTGCAAAAGTTTGAATTTTTTTCGGCGTCTTCCTACAACTATAAAATTGAAGACAGATTTTTCCTGCAAATGAAATTGGTTGCCCATAAATAGTTCTTTCATTAAGATCATGAACACTTTTTTGAAACTTTTAATAGTTTTTGTGCAATATGGTGCAATATTTGCAATTTTAAAAATAGCAAAAACAAGATTTTCTCAAAAACGGCTCCAAATTTTTGGTAGAGTTAGTGCCATACCAATCCTATCCAATGACATAAACGCCATACTGCTCTATTCTTTTGTTTTTTCAAACAATACAAAAATGTATTTTTTATACTTGTCTCTCACATCGGTAATATTTACATTAGCGGAAATTTGTTTCACATTATTAGATTTATGAGTACCTGTGCAAAGTCAAATAAAATTTCTCGAAAACTCAAATGAGTTCAAAATTCCGAATTTTCAGAAACGCTCAAACAGCATTTTCTCAAAAACTGCACTAATTTTTTATTTAAATTTTTACAATGGATACTGATATAGGCGCTTTTTAATATGACGTAAAGTTAATTTTCATGTATTCTTTTGTGTTTTAAAAAAATACAAAAATGTAATTTTTTTAATATTTCTCACGCCGTGAATATGCATATTTCCATCAATTTGTATACATTACTACGTCTATGAGTGGAAGTGCTTCAAATAACTTCAAATGAAGTTTTTCAAAAACTCAATAGATTCCTGTGGAAAAGAGTTTCAAATTTTGCATTTACAGTAATGCTTAAACGCTTTTCTTCAAAACGGCTTCATATTTTTCAATGAAAATTTATATTTAGGACGAGGTTCTATTTTTCTTTGATATTCTGGAATTCATATTTCGGGTCTACTATTAAGAAACCGAAAAGTTGAAAAAATGTCAAAAAAACTTTCGGCGACGATAGATGGCAGCTGACCAGAGAATGGAGCAAGACCTTAAATCCAGTCCACACCAAGGAAAATAGAAAAAAATTGTTACGAGAAAGTATGAGCAATTCTATAGCACCTCTAGTTATCTGACTGAAAAAATATGATAAATAAGAAAGCAATTTAAATCTTCACGTGGTGGCATAATATTGCTTAGCCATTACAAATATTGGAAGAAAGAATGTGCAGTTGTAACACCAATATTTTCCAGCAACAATAAAATACTTTCTCTTACTGCGTAAGAAGTGCTCGAAAAAGCAAAGAAAAGAGAAGTAGGTATCAGAAGGAAAGAGATTTATATTTCGCAATGAACGCATTGACAAGTTGGCAATAGACGGGAAGCAGTTTCATAAACAAATTGTCATGAGGAGTTGGCAATGGACATGGATAAGGGACTTGGTTTCCTCTATAAACGTGACGATGAGTTGGCAATGGACGAGGAGAAGATATTTCTTTTGCGTTGGCAATGGACGAGGAGCAGTTTGCTCAATGATTGTGATGAAGAGTTAGCAATGAATGGGAGAATATTTCTCCTTCTCAATAACCACCCAAGGCGTTGTCAATGGATAAGGAGCAGAGTGCTCAATGATTGTGATGAATAGTCAATGGACGAAAGATTTCTCCTTCTCAATAACAATCCAAAGCGTTGGCAATGGATGAGGAGCAGAGTGCTCAATGATTGTGATGAAGAGTTGGCAATGGACGAAAGAAGATTTCTCCTTCTCAACAACCATTCAAGGCGTTGGCAATGGATGAGCAGCAGAGTGCTCAATTATTGTGATGAATAGTTGGCAATGGACGAAAGAAGATTTCTCCTCCTCAATAACCATTCAAGGCGTTGACAATGGATGAGGTGCAGAGTGCTCAATGATTGTGATGAATAGTTGTCAATGGACGAAAGATTTCTCCTTCTCAATAACCATCCAAGGCGTTGGCAATGGATGAGGAGCAGTTTGCTCAATGATTGTGATGAAGAGTTAGCAATGAATGGGAGAATATTTCTTCTTCTCAATAACCACCCAAGGCGTTGTCAATGGATAAGGAGCAGAGTGCTCAATGATTGTGATGAATAGTTGTCAATGGACGAAAGATTTCTCCTTCTCAATAACCATCCAAGGCGTTGGCAATGGATGAGGAGCAGTTTGATCAATGATAGTGATGAAGAGTTGGCAATGGACGAAAGAAGATTTCTCCTTCTCAACAACCATTCAAGGCGTTGGCAATGGATGAGCAGCAGAGTGCTCAATGATTGTGATGAATAGTTGGCAATGGACGAAAGAAGATTTCTCCTCCTCAATAACCATTCAAGGCGTTGACAATGGATGAGGTGCAGAGTGCTCAATGATTGTGATGAATAGTTGTCAATGGACGAAAGATTTCTCCTTCTCAATAACAATCCAAAGCGTTGGCAATGGATGAGGAGCAGAGTGCTCAATGATTGTGATGAAGTGTTGGCAATGAATAGGAGAATATTTCTCCATCTCAATGACTACCCAAGGCGTTGGTAATGGATCAGGATCAGTTTGGTCCATGATTGTAATGAAGAGTTGGCAATGGATGGGAGAATATTTCTCCTTGTCAATAACCACTCAAGGCGTTGGCAATGGATGAGGAGGAGTTTGCTCAATGATAGTGATGAAGAGTTGGCAATGGACGAAAGAAGATTTCTCCTTCTCAATAAGCATCCAAGGCGTTGGCAATGGATGAGGTGCAGAGTGCTCAATGATTGTGATGAAGATTTGGCAATGAATAGGATAATATTTCTCCTTCTCAATAACCATCCAAGGCGTTAGCAATAGACGAGGAGCAAAGTACTCAATGATTGTGATGAAAATTTGACAATAGACGAAGAGAAGGGATTTCTTTTGCTCAAGTAACGTCATGAGAGCTTACCAATAAACAATGAGCAGTATTTTCAACCATTCTGATGAGGATTTGACAATGGATGCAGAAAAGACATCTTATTTTTAAAATAAAGTTATAAGGACAATGGACGAGGTGCAGTTTGTTCAATAATAGTGATTAGGAGTTGACAGTGGATGAAGAGAAGAGATTTAATTTCCGCAGTATGTGTCATAAGGAGTTAATAGCGAACGAGGAGCAGGGGCATTAACGATTGTGACGAGGAGTTCGTAATAGACGCAGAGAAGATATTTCTTTTCCTCAATTAGCGTCGTAAGGAGTTAGCAATGGACGAGGAGCAGTTTCCTCAGCGTTTTTGATGAGTACATGGCAATGGATCAGGAGAGATTTATTTTTCTTAAATAATGTCGTAAGGTAATGGACGAGGAGCAGTGTGCTCAATGATTGTGATAAGAACATGGCAATAGTCAAGTGGAAGATATTTCATTTTTTTACGTAAATCATTGGGACTGAACGGGGAGCCGTCTGACCAATGGTTGTGATGAAATTTCGCAGTGGATGATAAAAGATCTTTTCGTATTCACCGTCGTAACGCGTTGGCAATGGACGAGGAGCTTGCTTAATTATTGTGATGGAATGTTGGCAATGGACGAGAAGTGATGTTTTCTTAATAATCGTCGTAAAGATTTGCGAGAAGAATTTTTTTCTTATCTCAACGTCATGAGAAGATAAAATTGAACGAGGAGCCGTTTACACAATGATTATAACAAATGTTGGAAAACGACAAGGATAATATATTTCTTTTTCCCAATTAACATCATAAGGAGTTAGCAATAACAAGGGTCCGCCTGCTTAATGATTGTGGTGAGGACTTGGGAATGAACAAGAAGATATTTTATTTTCTTAATTCATGTCATAAAGAGTAAACCATGACGAGAACCCGTTTGCTCAATGATTATGATGAAATGTGAGCAATGACCGAGACCAGACTCATTTTCTTAATTAATGTCGTATGGCGTTGGCAACGGACGAAAAGCTGTTAGCTGAAAGAATGCGACGAGAACTTGGCAGTGGACAGGACAAGAGATTTATTTTTTTAATTAACGGCGTAATGCTTTGGGTATGAACGGAGAGCAATTTGGTTAATGATTTTGAAGATATGCTGTCAACGGACGAGACGAGAATATTTATTTTTTTCAGTTAACGTCCTGAGTTAGTAATTGAAAAGCAGTTTGCTCAATGATTGTGATGTGATAATTGACGAGTAGAAGAGTTTTCACTTTCTTAATTAACATTATAAGGCATTGAGAATAAACATGGAGCAGTTTGCCCAATGATTGTGATTAGATGTAGGCAATGGACCAGGAGAAGAGATTTGTTTTCCTCACTCAACGTCATAAGAATGCTCCGAGACCGTATGCTCCGAGATTGTGATTACTTGGCAATGGACGAGAAGAGATTTAATATTCTCAGTTAACGTCATGAGGAGCTGGCAATGACGGTGGCCCACTTGGTCGATGATTATGAATAGGATTTGGAAATAAACGAGAAGAAGGGATTCCTATTTCTCAATTATCGTCATAAAGAGTAAACAATTACGAGAACCCGTTTGTTCCCAATGAGTTTGATGCTGGTGATTGAGGAGAAGATATTTATTTTTCTTAATTAACGTCGTAGGGCGTTGGCAATGGACGAAGAACAGTTTGCTCAATGATTGAAATGAGGATTTGTAAATCGACGAGTATATCTATGATCAGGGACATAAGAAGTTAACTATTTCCCAACGCCATAAGGATATAGCGATGGACGAAGATTCATTAGCCGAATGATTGCGATGAGGACTTGGGAACGGATGAGGGGAAATGATTTCTTTCGCTTAGCTCCTTGAAACATTGGCAAATGGACGAGAACCAATTTACTCAATGATGGTGATGAGGCCCTGGCAATGGACGGGGAGAAGAGATTTATTTTTTTTAATTAATGTCGTAAAGAATTGGGAATGAAAGGGAGGAAGTTCCTTCTATGATGGTGATGAGGACTTGGCAACGAGCGTGGGCAAGATATTTATTTTTCTTAATTATCTGCTTAATGGATTGGGTATGAACGGGGAGAAATTTGCACAATGATTGTGATGAAATGTTGACAATGGACGCGAAGGGATTTCTTTTCCTCAGATCGCGTCATGTGTTAGCGTTGGAAAGGGAGCAGTCTGCTCAATGATTGTGATTAGATATAGGCGGTGGCGAGGAGAAGAGATTTCGTCTCGGTCATAAGATGTGACCAATAGACGAAGAGCCGTTTGCTCCAAGACTGCGATGAGCTCGAAATTATTTCTGTTGGCCAGTTAAATATCAAAAAATAGTTCATTGCGTCGTAAGGAGTTAGCAATTGACGGGGAGTATTTTGTTTTATGATTTTTTATGAGGACTTGACAATGGACGAGAAGAAGATATTTCATTTTCATAATTAGTCTCATAAAAAAGGACGGGGAGAATTTTGCTCAATAATTTGGATGAGGACTTGGCAATGGTCTTGGAGAAGAGATTTTGTTTCTGAATTCACGTCGTAAGACGTTGGCAATGGTCGGGGAGTAGATTGCTCAGTGATTGTGATGAGTTGTTGGCATTGGACGAGGTGAAAGAGAAGATATTTCTTTTTCTCAATTAACGTCATAAAGATTTAACAATGACGAGGATCCGTTTGCTCAATGATTGTAATGAAATGTTGGGGCAAAGGAGGAGAAGAGATTTCTTTTTCTCAATTAACGTCTTAAGGACTTAGCAATGGCCAAGGAGCCGATTGCTCAAATATTCTGATGAAATGTTGGTAATGAGCGAGAAGTTTCTTTTTCTCAGTTCACCTAAGGAGACCATAATGGTTGATGACCCATTTTCTGAATAGTTCTGATAAGAAGTTGACCTGGAACGAAATGAAGAGATTTCTTTTTATTAATAACCACATAAGAAGTTAGCAATAGACGTAAAGCCTTTCGCTCAGTGATTGTGGTGAGGACTTGACAATTAAGCGTAAGGGATTTCTTTTCCTCAAATATCATCGTAAGAAGTTGGCAATGAACGAGAGGCAGTTTGCTCAATGATTGTGTTGAAAACTTGACAATGGACGAGCAAAAGAGATTTCTTTTTACTTGCTCGTATACTTATGTATATACATAGTAATAAACATAGAATAAGGAAATTATGTAATGCTGCGCGAAAAAACGGCGGAATTTCGGCACAAAAATTTCATTCCCGGACTCTGGCAACGAAAACGTTCATAAAACCAGTTGATAAATTAAGAACAAGATCCTCTAACATGTGGTGTAGCCACAATCCCTATTTTGTGGCTCTTTGATGCCGAAAACTACTAGCACCTAAACCAAGCGTATGATCTTTTTCCAAATTGAAGAATCCCCTGTCAATCTGGCTGTAGTTGAAGCTTTGAGATTTTGAAAAACATTCATGAACATTTGGGAGTACTTAACACGAAGCCCCCCGGACATTGTCAAAGCTTTCTCAAAAACTGCTCCAATTTTTTTCTTTGAATTTCTTCTAAGAATAGAGTAAAATACACTTATAAAGGTGCATTGGTTCCGTTTTCAAGATTAACTCTGAATTTTCGAAAATTGCCTCAGTGAATTTTTATAGGCGTCTTCCTACAACTATAAAATTGAAGATAGATATTTTTCCTTCAAATGAAATTTGTTGCCCATAAGTAGTTCTTTCATTAAGGTCATATACATTTAAAAAAATAGTAGATTTCGTGCAATATTGCGCGCAATAATTGCAATTTTAAAAATAGCAAAAAGAAGATTTTCTCAAAAACGGCTCCAAATTTTTTCTTTAAATTTTTAGTATGGGTAGTGCTAAATGTACCCTATACGATGACTTAAACGCATTGTTACTCCATTCTTTTGTTTTTTCACAAATTACAGAAATGTACTTTTTTTAGTTGTCTCTCCCGTCGTTAAAATTTACATTACAGATGTATTTCATTGTTCAATGCGTTTCTTAACACATCAGATTCAAAGTATTTCTAACGATGGTTTTTTGAAATGTCCGTAACATTTCCATAATCGTTGAGTATAATTGAACTCAATTGCCCAATTTTATGAAATGTTTGAACCAAAGTTTCTCAAAAACTACGGAAAACTGTTCGCTGAAATTCTCCACAATGAAAAAAAGTTCAATTCTCTCTGATATTCCAAAGCTTTGATTATGGCTAAGATATTTGGGGTCTCAAACTCAAAATAATGCTGAAAAATGTGTTTTTAAATCATAAATTGGATAAAAAGTATATACTGCAGAAAAAGGAAAAGTAAACCATTCTGTCAATTGAAAAAGTTTCTAAATATTTTGTTTTATAACATTTTCTCGATATATTGTACATATTACCGCAAATGTGATTTTTCTGCTTTTGCTCGCCTAGAGATTTTGCCAGTGATTTAGGGATAAAACGGTTACCGTGACAAGAACGTTGTTATTAAACAATACATAGTCTGTTATGTCATAATGTGATCATACAGTCTGAACACGAGAGCTGTTCTCTTGGAATATTGAAAAGAATATTATGTATAAGTGTGTGTGTGTGTGTCAGTCATAATACATGTTCGTGTTCTGGTTTAAGTGTCATCGTAGTGTATTACTTACGTAGTGATTTTGTCATGTGCATCCGTTGGAATCATTTTATCACTGAAATCGAATGCAGTTGGTGGTTCCAAAAAATGTACCATTTACTCCTTTGTATCATACCGCTAATATGTAACAACTACTACGTAAGTAAGTAGCTGAGTAGATTAATTGAAATTTCACAGCTAAATTTTGCCTTCATCATTTTTGCATCGTTTGTAGTTAGACTATAGTTATTCCGTATTACTTTCCCTGCTTCAAAGTGCCTGAAGTAATACTTGAAGTAAAGGCGAATTTAAATTTTTGTTCTCAAAACCCGCACCAAAATTTTCTTTTATTTTTTTCCTCGCATAGAGCAAAGGACACTTAAAAAACTGTCCATTTTCGTTGAACTCTTTAAATTACACGAGTTATAAATTGACCGCAAAAAATGTTCTGTTGTAGCACCACAAGTTATATTTTGCAACTAGGAAACCGAAAAATTAATCAATTGCGACAAATTATTTTCGATGCCCATTGGAACCAGCAGGGAGGAGAGATGGGGACAAAACCGAAAACCAGACGAAGAAGATTAGGAAACTAACTAGTACGAGAAAGTCTGTGCCATTCTGTATCACCAATAGTTTTACTTTCTAGCAGTTAATTCATAAGATGATAATTTGTGATTGATTGATTTTTTCGTGTTTCCGGGCGCGTCAACGGCTTTGTTCATTAGTCCCGTAAGTGTAGTGTATGTTTTTTCGGGAGATGGCGGTGATCTACCCCCGCTGGATGGCGATTTTCCGGCGCCGACCTACCGTCGGCTAGTGGGGTTTCCCCCTAACCAGGACTCTCCCACCAGCGGGGCACCGTCCCAGCCGGGTCACGCTGTAAGCTCCCGACCGATCGCCCGGAATATGTGGTAGTGTAGTGCATGTTAGTGTAAGTGCGTGTGTAAGGGTAGAGGATAGGACAAGGAAGAGGAAGGACAGATCGCGCGCGGTTCGTGGCCCTTTTGGTAAGGTACTGCTCCGGCATTCGCCTGGTGTTGATCGAAGAAACCACGGAAAACTACCGATCAGAGCAACCGGCCGCTAGAATTCTCCTCCAGACAGCGACTGAATTTGACCTAGCTGAAGAGCAAGTGTCGAAAATCCTGCCGCCGTCAGGACTCGAACCTAGGACCTCCCGGTCAGAGGCGCTGTAGTGTCATCAGTTGAGGCACTGAGCTACCGCTCCCGGTGGTAATTTATGAAAACGGTGAATTTTCGGCAGATAAAATCTCTCTGGTTACGAAAAAGTCCATAAATCCTGTTGCTGTATATCAGGAGTGTCCAACTTGCAAGGCCTCAAGGGACACACATAAATCCTTTAATATGGTAGCGGGCCATATTACTTTTACTCGGGTGATCCACACCCGACATCCCCGCATTGTTGATCCACTTTGCCTGGCCGCTCTGAAACGGGGGGTGGGGTGAAACCATGCGTGATATCAGTTCGTACCATGCACAACGCAGTGAAACACATTGGGATGATTTCGAATTTCTGAATTTACTACAAAAATACTTCTTTAAATTTTACTTAATCTATTTTTACTTTAAAGGGGGCTTTGATCCGTGTAGAGCGTGTGCGCTAAACGTACAATACAATCGCTCGATATGGATGAAAAGAACTTTCACTTTTGACTAATAACCTTTTGCGGGCCAAATAAATGGCATCGCGGGTCGCCAGTTGGACAAACCCGCTATATATAGTTGTAGCCAGAATCTGTTTTGTGGATCCTTGACAGCGAAAGTCGACTGATGGAAAAAAGTCTGCCCGTCCGCCTCTCCGACTCTCGTTAGCGATAGAATCTGGACTATTCAGCCGCTTTTCTCAAAAATTGAAATTCTCTGATCTCAACGTTTCCGAGACTTTGGGAGTTTCAAATATTTTCATTTTAGAGGGCACTTTAAATAATATTCTTTGAATAAACGTGTTAAACATTTTCTCAAAAATGGCACAATTTTTTTTATTAAACTTTGCGCTCGGATAACGTGAAGGACATCCTGATAATGATTTCGAAAATTGCAAAAGGGCAATTTTGTGAGCGTCTTTCTACCATTAGAACATATAAGATAGAGATATTTTCTCAATGAAATCTGTTCCTTAAAGACCTTGAAATGAAGACAGGTTAAATTGTTTGAAAATATGAGTAGTTTTCCTGCAATTTTGTGCAAAATATAAGTTAATTTAAGTTTTGAAACAATTTTTTTTCTCGAAAACCCCTCACACAAATTTCTTTATTACTTTGTTGTATACGTACGTATATAAGAACTAATATATGTAGAATAGAGAAAGTTATGTAATGCTGCGGCAAAAAGCGACGATTTTTTGACAGAAAAACGTGTATTGTGGGGGGCCCATATACAGAAAAAGTGGATAAATTCTGCTCTAAAATGTAGTAAATTACTTTAACTCGTTATGTAGTAGATTTTAGAAATAGTAAAACCAGGACTCTCCCACCAGCGGGGCACCGCCCCAGCCGGGACAAGCTCTAAACTCCCGACCGGTCTCCCGGAATATGTAGTAGTGTAGTGCGTGTTACTGTAAGTGTGTGTGTAAGGGGAGAGGATAGGACAAGGAAGAGGAAGGACAGATCGCGCGCGGTCTGTGGTCCGTTTGGTAGGGTACTGCTCCGACATTCGCCTGGTGTTGATCGGAGAAACCTCGGAAAACTACCGATCAGAGCAGCCGGCCGCTAGAATTCTCCTCCAGACAGCGACTGAATTCGACCTGAGACGCTAGTATCGAACGTTTTGAACAATTGAGACGCTAGTTGCCATTGTCGGGAATCGAATCTAAGAGCTCCCGGTCAGAGGCACTGCAGTGACATCAGTTGATGCCCTGAGCCAATTCTCTCGGTCATGTTTTCAAAAAATTGTACGTGACCTTATTTCAAGATGTCTTTAGGGAACAAATTTCATTCAGGGAAAATATCTCCATCATCAATATTGTAGTTGTAGGAAGACGGCAAACAATTGTGCTTCTGCAATATTCGAAAAATCTGTGATTTTAACGAACATGAGATCTACACCACTATCTTAAGCGTCCTTTACGCTGTGGACAAAGTTTAATCAAAAACGTTGGTGCTATGTTGAAAAAAATTCGAAATTGTTTGGAGGCTTCATGTAAAAAAATCAAAATTAAAATTTGCAATTGAAACTCTCAAAGCATTGAGTTCGTTGAGATCAATCGAGGTACATCAGTTTTGGAGAAAATCGGTTGAACGGTTTAGGCGTTAGCGTTGACCACAAACCGAGAGACGGACGGACGGACAGACAGACAGACAGACAGACGTTTTACCATCAATCAATTTTTCGGTATCAAATATCCACAAAATATGGATTCTGCCTACACCACGTGTTAGAGGAAGTGATTTACTATAGCAATAGAATGTATCCCCTTTTTCCTTACCAGGAACCGACAACAAGAGTTTTTCTGCTTTTTCATGATTACATAAGTTTATGTTCTTACGAAGTAAGTGCAAGAAAGTAAAAAAAAAATTTTTTGCCACTTAATGAATTCTGAGGAGGTTTAATATTTTTTCTATCTGTATTAGTTTATTTCATTATATTTCTGTCCATTAATGAAAATTAATTACATATAAAACATCTTCCTTTCGGAAATATTAATATATAATCATAATCTTGTATACGTGGAAAGATGGAATTCAGGCTAGTTGTACAGCGGGTAGCCTACCCGAGTTTGTAAGGGGCTGACTTCATTTTCCGTAATGGGGAAAGTTGACCGTTGCACCTGCACTTATTCTAACCTCCTTGAGCTGCACCTTAAGTAGCATGTTTATTGTTTTTGTTTTTTGTTTTGCGTAAGTTATGCCTCACTTCACTTCTTATCATTGCGCTGCGCACGTGTTCCCTTTAGCAGCGATGGAGTGTTTCTTTCGATTTTTTCGGTTTTAATTTTTTCTTTTTAATATATTACACATATGCATATTTTTTCACAGTCTTTTCATTCCTGGAACTAAGATTTTTACACAACTTAACCTCGTAACACCTTGAAATGTCACATTACTAACCTAAACTCAGAAATGTAAAACAGTAGATTATTTTGGGCCATCGTTTCGAAAGCTGCAGAAGATCTTTTCCAGAAACGGAGGGAAGAAGTGTAGTTTCAACCACCTGAATGTCCTGTTCTCGAATCACAGTATTTTCCAATTTTGGAATGCACACAATATACATTTCTGTCTCCTACCTATACATTAATTGATGGGAGATTCGACTAGTTGCGTTGGAAATAATTTTGTTTTAAATGGTCGAAGTTCACTAATAATATGTGCAATGGCTCCTGCCTGCGGGAAACGTGATATCTTGTCTTTGCAAACACACCAGGTAGAAACACGTAAACGTCTCGCTTTAACGAGTCCTGAATTTGCTTCTGGTAAGAAGCGGTAGAGGGGCTGCAGGGCCGAAGGCAGGTATTGCCCGAAGAGGGCCTTCCGTTCCCTTCTCCCTCCATGCGTCTATCGAGCGCCCCATGCGGCTATAAAAAGCGTCGGCGCCGCCGGTGACGTCATCGGCGCCGGGCTGGCCGGCCCCGGGCCATCGATCGCGCGGGGCGCGGCGCGGCGCAGCCCGGTGGCCGCCCTCTGCAGTGGAATCGGGTCGCCGCGCCGCGCCGCGCCGCGCCGCTCTTGGCCGCCGAGCGCTCCTCAGCCACGAGTGGCTGACGACGAGGAAGGGAAATATTTTAGTGCTTGACAGTGGCGACGTTAGACGGGAGCGGGGGTGGGGGCCCGTTCCGAGTGTCACCATTTTAGGGCTGACACCAATTGAAGATGTTATAGTTGGAACTGTATAACTATTTAATATTATAAAAATTATATTTCAATTATACTGAACTACATACCGTTTTTAATATAATATAAATAAATGCCAAGTGCAAATATATTTTGAATTTTATTAAATAATGTATAAACTATTCAGTAATAGATATTTTTTTAATTTTTAATTTAGGGTGGAGGGTTACATTATTTGTTTTGCCCAGGGTGACACCAACAGAAGCAACGCCTCTGCTTCTTTGTTTCTTGGTGAAACGCAATGGTCGTGAGAGCTTCTTTGAAAAGTGGACAACAGCAGCTCCTTTTTATCAGATTAGGTCCCTTCAGCAAAATAAGAAAAAAACACGACAACAAAGCTTTACATGGAATATTTTACAAATTTTCAAAAAAATGTCTCCATCATTTTTTATTAAATTTTGTTGTTTAATACTGAGAAGGATATTTAACAGAATAGTGCAGGTCTCATTTTTGTTGAAAACTCTGATTTTTCGATAATTGTAAATATTCAAAAATTTTTCGGCACCTTTCTACAATTACAATTATGAAGATAGACATTTCTTTCTTTAATGGAATCTGTTCCTTAAAGGTATATTTTGAAACAAGGTCTTGTACAATTTTCCAAAAATTTGAATACTTTTGCGTACTTTTGCGTAAAAGTACGAGCGAGAATGTGCGTACTGTTTTAGCACTACTAATTTTACTTACTTGTTAAGAAGTAGAGAGAGAGTTACGTTAAGATACACGAAAAACCGCGAATTTTCGGTAGAAAAACTCTTTATTACAGGGCCCTCGTAATGAAAAAGTGGACAAATCGAGTTGCTAAATTTAGAAACAAATCCTGTCTCGTGGTGTATTCAGAATTCATGTTTTGTGGATCCTTGTTAGCGAAAAATCGAATGACGGCAAAACTCCCGTCCGTTAGTCTCTTCGTCTGCCTGCCTGACCGTCTGTGAACAACGCTAGCAGCTAAACTGCTCAGCCGATATTCTCCAAAATTGATACTCCCCAATCTATCTGGCTGATGACGCACCCCTTTGAGTTTCAAACCGAGATTTTAATTTTATTCGTGTGTGTAGGGGTACTTTACATGAAGCCCCTGGTAGTAGCGTTTTCTTTGGGTGTGCATGTCGTGTGTCAACCCCCAAGGAAATAAAATAAATATTTTTTCCTTTGAATTTATTTATATTTTTTCATTTATTCGGTCTTCCGTGCAATTGGCGTCATAGATCGACACCGGCGCGTCCATGCAACACAGGCAGTGCGCGAGCGCAGCTCAGGCCGCTGGCGAATACCTCCAACGTCTTCAGGCCACATCGGCAGACGGCAGCGCATGCGCGCGACGTCCCCCCACTCACGGACAAAGTGTGCCAAGGCTTTGGATCTCGATTTAACAGCCTGCAGGAGAGCGAGCGTCCGTGATCGTGATATTCTCCGTTGTGCGTTGCCGTCTTTAGCGATACCCATGAAATTAGTGTTATATTGTGTTAAGGATAGTGAAAAAGTGGAAGAATAGTTTTAAATAATTGATTTCCCACCCTGACGTATGAAGAAAAGAAACAAGTAATTGAGTAATGAATAATCGTGTCGTAACCTGATAATTTCAGAATTTAATTTTTAAAACGAGAACCGAAGAATGGGAAAAGCGTTAGCATGTCTTTTTAAATACTTTTAAGGTGTACTATTCCAACCTACGCAATAGAAAATACAACAACCTCATTGTTATTTTGCGATTATCTTTCCATCATTCTTCCAACATTTTAATTGAAAATAAATAAAGATTTTTTTTACATGATTCAATTTTACTCTAAATGTGTATTCGAAAAGGGTAGTGTAGGGTTTAACATTTTCCTTCACTGCCAACGCCCTAGCTTCAGAGTGAGGAGATAATACCGTTTGACATATTTCAATTAATTGATTTTCTCGTGTTTCCGGGTTCGTCAAGGGCTTTGGTCATTAGTCCTGTTAGTGTAGTGTATGTTTTTTCTCGGGAGATAGTGGTGATCTTCCCCCGCTGGATAGCGAGATCCGGCGCCGGCCTACCGTCGGCTAGTGAGGTTTCCCCCGAACCAGGACTCTCCCACCAGCGGGGCACCGCCCCAGCCGGGACAAGCTCTAAGCTCCCGACCGGTCTCCCGGAATATGTGGTAGTGTTGTGCATGTTAGTGTAAGTAGAGAGGGTAGGACAAGGAAGAGGAAGGACAGATCGCGCGCGGTCTGTGGCCCCTTCGGTAGGGTAATGCTCCAGCATTCGCCTGGTGTTGATCGGAGAAACCACGGAAAACTAGCAATCAGAGCAGCCGGCCTCTAGAATTCTCCTCCAGACAGCGACTGAATTCGACCTAGCTGAAAAGCTAGTGTCGAAAATCCTGTCGCCATGAGGACTCGAACCTAGGACCTCCCGGTCAAAGGCGCTGCAGTGACATCAGTTGATGCACTGAGCTACCGCTCCCGGTTTGACATTTTTTCAAATTTTCACAACAATTGTCACCATTATTTTTTTTTTGTCAGTTAGTGTGAAGGACATTTAAGAGAATGGTGCAGGTCACGTTCGTTAAAAACCCTGATTTTTCGAAAACTGCAAAAGTTAATTCTTCCTTACAACTAAAATATTAAAGAGAGATTTTTCCCTTTATGAAGTCTGTTCCTTAAAGATAGAATTTGAAATAATTTGACCATCTGTCCGTCCTTCTGTCTATGATCAGCGCCAGCACGTAAACAGTTTAGGTGATTGTTTACAAAATTGATTTTTTATTTATTTATTTAGTCAAAAACTGTATGTGACGTATGGGGGAGAAAATCATCTGCGCACGCTTTCTTGTGTTTCAGAATCCCTTCCCTAATAATAATAATAATAATAATAATAATAATAATAATAATAATAATAATAATAATAATAATAATAATAAATTTAAAAAAGCAAGAGATAAACATTTCAAAAACTAGATATTTTCGTTGCCAAATTATAGAAAACTTATTTTTAACGGTAAAGAAACGAAAAGACTTGATTTTTCTGTATTGTTAACAAAATAGAAACTCACCCTAAGCTCTACTACCAATACAAGCAACGGGAAAGCTCAACAAAACGTGCGCATAGTGAAGCTACATTTATATCCAGAAGCAAATCAAGGGGCCATCTCAGCATTTGCTCAATGAATCAGGGAAACTGGACAAAAACCCGATCGAAATGGGTCCTGATGATCTCCGATCGACCAGGGCGAACTCACTTCTCTCTCTTAAGCGCCATTTAGGCAATCCGAGTTCAAAGTTTAAAATAAGAATTTGGAGCCATTTAAAAAATGAAAATGTTTTTGAGGCTTAATTTAAAGTAATCTCAAAAATCAAAATATCAGTTTGAAACTCCTAAGCTCGTGTTTGTTCAGATCCATCGGGGAATATCAATTTTGGAGAAAATCGACTGAACGATTTTCGCTACCTAGCGTTTGCTACCAACTAAGCTAGCGTTGACCACTGGCGGACAGACAGACGGACAAGCAGACAAATAGGCAGACAGACGTTTTGCCGTCATCAATTCTTTGGTATCAAGGAACCAAAAAACTTGGGTCGTGAGGACCTGAGTTCCAGTAGTGGCGCAAAACAATTTGCTAGTTGTTGACAATTTTGCAGGTTTATGTAGTAGTACTATAATATAGTCGAGCAGTTAGAAATATCGGGAGAAAATATTTGCCGTTTTAGCACCACTAGTTGACAACTTGGGTCCATGGCTTCGTGGGGTCTGCGCTATACTCGAACCCCATCAGCTCTTACTTACCGTCGGGAGCGGTAGCTCAGTGCACCAACTGATGTCACTGCAGTGACGCTGACCGGGAGGTCATAGGTTCGAGTCCTGACGGCGTTAGGTTTTTCGACACTAGCGTTTCAGCTAGGTTGAATTCAGTCGCTGTCTGGAGGGGAATTCTAGCGGTCGGCTGCTCTGAACGGTAGTTTTCCGTGGTTTCTCCGTTCAACACCAGGCGAATGCCGGAGCAGTACCCTAGCAAACGGGCCACGGACCGCGCGCAATCTTTCCTTCCTCTTCCTTGTCTTATCCTCTCCACTTACACTAACATGCACTGCGCTACCACATATTCCGGGAGACCGGTCGGGAACTTAGAGCTTGTCCCGGCTGGGGCGGTGCCCCGCTGGTGGGAGAGTCCTGGTTAGGGGGAAACTCCACTAGCCGACGGTAGGTCGGCGCCGGATCTCGCTATCCAGCGGAGAAGATCACCGCCATCTTCTGAGAGAGAAAAACACGCACTACACTTACGGGACTAATTACCTAAGCTGTTGACGCGATCGGAATCACTAGCTAACCAATCTTACTTACCGAAATCGGGACTCATCTGACCAAGCCACGGTTTTCCAGTCGTCTAGGGCTCAATCGGTATGGTCACGAGCCCAGGAGAGGCGCTGCAGGCGATGTCGTGCTTTTAGCAAAAGCACTCCACTTAAAGTCAAATTCCGCCGCACTGTCCTAACGGATAAGTCCCACATTGATTTCTGCGGTTATTTCACGCAGTGTTGCTTGTCTGTTAGCTCCGACAACTCTACGCAAACGCAGCGGCTATCGGTCATTAAGTAGAGACCACTGGATTGTCCGAGGTGAGATGTTATACCTAAAATTAAGTGCTCTCGGCATATTCTTAACATTGTGGATCTCGTAATTTTGAATTCCCTAACGATTTCCGAAATGGATGAGCCTAGCTCCAACTAATGCTCATTCGAAGTCTGTTAATGTCGGTCATGCGGCCATAATCACGCCAGAAACCTTCCATATGAATCACTTTAGTACAAATGAAAGCTCTGTCAATGCACCGCCCTTTTATGCCTTTTGTACTAATACTACCATCTGTTTATTTTCATTTTTCATTTTGCTGTCCCACTTAGGTCTCCGCAGTGCATAAGAGATATCGCCCAAGTGGCGATTTTTAGCAATTTGAAAATAATGGAAGAAATAAATGCACTACGTTAACTTAAAAGGTCACTACTTGCTCACGAAATTGGTTAGGAACATTTACATCAACATCAGATCGCTTCTCGTTGCAACTCAACAACCTATCAGGCTTCACAACAAATAGTGCTCCAGCAATGGCTGTGAAACCCGAATACTTATTTGATTGACTGATTGATTGTTAGTGATTCCGGGAGCGTCAACTACTGAGGTCATTAGTCCCGTAAGTGTAGTGTATGTTTTTTCACAGGGAGGTGGCTGTGATCTTCCCCCACAGGATGGCGAGATCCCCACTGGATGGCGACAACCTACCGTCGACTAGCGGAGTTTTCCTCAACCAGGAATCTCATACCAGTTGGGCACCGCCCAGCTGGGACAAGTCCTAAGTCCCCGACCGGTCTCCCGGCATGTGTGGTAGTGTAATGCATGTTAGTGTGTGTGTGTGTGTGTGTGTGTGTGTGTGTGTGTAAAGCGTGAGGATAGGACAAGGAAGAGGAGGGAACGATCGCGCGGTCCGTGGCACGTTTGTTAGACAACTGCTCCGGCATTCGCCTGGTGCTGATCGGAGAAACCACGGAAAACTATCGATCAGAGCAGCCGGCTGCTAGAATTCTCCTCCAGACAGCGACTGAATTCGACCTAGCTATGCGCGCGCCAACTTCAAAGTCATCTATGCACAGAGCACAGTTCAAATTCAAGGGGCCACGTCATAAGTCAGAACCATTGGGAAATATCAATTTAAGTAAAAATCATACTCATGGTTTAGCCACTAGCGTTGTTCGCGAACGCACGGATAGACGTTTGGCCTTAAATCGATGGTCTGGTATCAATGACCTACCAAATATGGATTCTGAATTCAAAACGTTATAAGAGGTAATTTACTATATTCAGGAACAATATTTATCCAAGTTTTCGTTACCAAGGCCCTTTAATGAGAGTTTTAAAGTTGAAAAATCAGGTTTTTCCCCCGCAGCATTACAATACATTCTCTATTATTATTTTCTCTACTTAAGCGGAATGAGAGAAAGGAAAAGTAGTTCATGAGAAATTGAAATCTCTTTTGACCTTTCTCGAATACGCACATATATATGGAGTAACATAAGTAGTGCAGAGAAAGTTATTAAATGCTGCGGAAAATCAATTTCGAGATTTCAGAGTAAAGACCGTTTTCGGGATTCCTTGATACCGAAAAAGTCCGTTCGTGTCTGAACAGCATAACGCCAAAACTATTTACAGGATTTGTCCAAAAGGCATATTCTCCAGTCGATCTGACCCGGCTCGAAGCTCTGAGACTTTGAAAAAACATTCTTTAAATTTTTGGGGTAAATTTTTATGAACCCCCGGGTCTGTCAAAATTTTCTCTAAAATGGCTCCATCTTATTTCTTTACACTTCTTGTAATAATATAGTGATATTATAAAGATGACAAAGGTCTGATTTTCACTATTAACTCTGAATTGTTGAAAAGTTCAAAAGTCTGAATTTTGTGTCTTCCTACAACTATAGTATTGAAGATACAGATTTTTTCTTCAAATGCAATTTGTTTTCCACCACTATTTCTTTACAAAATGCACCGGGAGCGTAGCTCAGTACATCAACTGATGTCACTGTAGCGTCTCTGACCGGGAGGTTCTAGGTTCGAGTCCTGACGGCGGCAGGATTTTCGACACCAGCTTTTCAACTAGATCGAATTCAGTCGCTGTCTGGAGGAGAATTCCAGCAGCCGGCTGCTTTGATCGGTAGTTTTCCGTGATTTCTCCGATCAACACCAGGCGAGTATCGGAGCAGTACCCTAGCAAACGGGTCACGGACCGCGCGCGATCTTTCCTTCCTCTTCCTTGTCTTATCCTCTCTACTTACACTAACATGTACTACACTACCACATATGGCCGGTAGACCGGTCGGGAGCTTAGAGCTTGTACCGGCTGGGGCGGTGCCCCGTTGGTGGGAGAGTCCTGGTTAGAGGGAAACTCCGCTAGCCGACGGTAGGTCGGCGCCGTATCTCGTCATCCAGCGGGGGAAGATCACCGCCATCTCCCGAAAAAACATGCACTACACTTTCGAGATTAATGACCTAAGCTGTTGACGCGTCCGGAATCACCAACCAAGCAACCAACCTTTAAAAAATGCCGTGTAAATGTTTCGAACATTAGCACAGTACACGTATTTATTTACACTGAAGCGCAGCTCCGTGTTAAATGCCCTACGACGTGTTGATCAGCGACTCTGGCGTTTCCCGGGGAGACAAAGAAACACTACTCCGATTATATTCGATACTACTTACTAAAACTTTTACACACACACACACACACACACACACACACACACACACGGCCTCTTGTAGAGTCGGCCGTGACTGCGCTGCACTTCTGTATTGATACGTATGAGTATACGTGGTATTAGGCAATTTTAAGCGAAATATGAGCAACCTCTTTTTTTAGAGATGCTTTCAAGACCAATTTTTTTCCAATTTTTTCTTCAAAGTTTGTACGGTTAATGCTTAATCCACTGCTTAAGATGACATAAACGCCATTTTGCTGTATTATTTTGTTATTTCAAAACTTCCAAATATTTATTGGTCACATGCGTCGTTAACCCCTGTTAACATGCAACCCTACAGGTTTGTTAAGTGCACTTGTACCTACCATTACGTTAAGAATTTATCATTCTTAGAAACGTAAGTAAACAACCATCGATTCATCGCAAGTCAACAGTTCATAAAGGAAAAAAAATATGGCGATATGTAAAAGAAATGAGATTCAAGCAAATAAAAATAACTCATATTAGTTCTTGGGATAATTATGGTTGATTGTAATATTATTAATAGTACAATTAGAAAAATTGTATTACGTAAATTAG
The DNA here is from genome assembly GCA_011170035.1 of Teleogryllus occipitalis. Classification (NCBI taxonomy): domain Eukaryota; kingdom Metazoa; phylum Arthropoda; class Insecta; order Orthoptera; family Gryllidae; genus Teleogryllus; species Teleogryllus occipitalis. The sequence continues at coordinate 130,482 of BLKR01003373.1, forward strand.
CCCTCTAATACCCCTTGTTTCATGTAGTCCAGTCGGTAGGCACTGAAAAAGGAAGGTTACCAGGAAAAAGTCATAAAAACTTTTCTTTAGTTATGTTGTACGTACCCAGCCTCTAGTTACCCCCCCCAACCTCCTGGACCCTGTGCTAACTCCGGGTGGACCGAAAAAACGGTATTTTCTGACTTTTTTCGAAGTTTTTCTCCTAACTCTTTAATCTTAGGTCATATAGTAAAATTATTAAATGCAGTTTTAAAGAGAATAAAATTCCCGACACCTTCTTTATGAAACATTTTTTTCGAAACCAATTACCAAGCGAGCTACAGCTTTTCAAAGAAAAAGGCTATTTTTTCATTTCTCCAAAATATGAGTAAAAATACACATGTTTGTGATATTATAAATAACTTATAATACATATAATTCTTACTAAATGTGATACTATTGTTTATCTCGTCGGTGAAAAACATTGCCTCACAAATGTACCCTTTGTCAAAAATATTTACGCACACGCAAAAAAGCATGTGTATACATGTGTGTTCATGTACCAGCTTAACTCCTCAACGCACGAAAAATGCCATTTCAACAAAACTTGATACACATTATTACTGGTTAATTGCAATGCGGAAAATAATAATGTAGAGTAAAGACCCCTCTAGAAGGGTGGATGCGCGGGAAGTGATATTAAAAAAATGCATCATGCAACCCGCGATACTTATTCTCCGTATAATGTGCAATGAACTGGCATTGTGGACGTGATGGGAAAGATTGTTTTATACATGATAGTGATAAATAAAAACATCGAATTTTAAAGGGAATAAAATGCCCTGCTTTTGTATTTCATTTTACTTTCTCGCTACCGCATACGCAAATAGAGATAGATAATAAGGGCAAAAAAACGGCGAATTTTCGGCAGAAAAACTCTTATTTTAGGGCCCTGGTAACGAAAAAGTTAATAAATCAAGTTGCTAAATTTAGAAACAAAATCCTCTAACACGTGGTGTAACCACAATCCATGTTTTCTGGGTCCTCGATACCGAAAAATTGATTGACGGCAAAAGTTCCGTCCGTCCCTCTGTCTGTCTGTCTGTGAACAACGCTAGAGGCTAAAACCTTCAGCCGTTTTTCTCCAAAATTAATATTCTCCAATCGATCTGACTGATGTCGCAACTCCTTGAATTTGAAAGCGATATTTTAATGCTAGGGGTATTATCCCTGGCGAAAATCCGTGTTGTGGTGGACTGCAAAGAAGTTGTGCACTACGAATTTTTCACTTGGTGCGCTGCTCTTGTCCATATCTCTTGTACACCCTGCACACATCCGCTTCTCCTGTGTTGCGGCACTTGCCTGACACTCAATATACATTTCAACGCCGTACACATTTTACTGTACATTCGTGCATTTAAGGGCTGTTCAAATATCCTGCATGCTGTACAAGTTCTTTACACATTCATTTCAATAACACGTTAATTTCTTTACGTACATCACGTAACTTGTACTTCATGAAGTAGTGTATGTGTAATTCCATTTTGGAGATACTACCCACAGCCGCCACATTAGAAAAACCCAAGTAGTATACTGACCACTCTTTGAAGATTCTTAAGTTCCACCAGTTCATAGGTAGTGATTTGGTCAATTTCCAGAATTGCGCGTGGATTTCAATGAAAAAAATAACAAAACATATATATTGACTCAGAGAGAAAATAAGGTTACATTCATGTGATAAGTATTTTTCTTACTTACAGCAGATAATATAATTTTGTTAAGAAGTGTAATAACTTATTTGGTTTTCAAGTGGTGTAGCAAAGTCCTTTTTTTGAAAGTGTGCTAATAAAATTTATAGAATTAGTATCATGAATTTTCAATTCATATGTCATATTACTCTATTGCTCCATTGCTTCTTATAACTCATGGTTTTCTCCAAATTAAAATACAGAATAATTTCCCTTGATTCTATCAAGAAACGAAGATACATTGAGTTATTATTAGTATAAATGTTGATTAGATTGTTCTGTATACATGCAATATGTTACTACAAGTTTCCCAATGAATGTTTTTGGTATTTTTTAAACTGAAGAATTTTACTTCACTTTCAGAATGAATGCCACAAATTACAAAACATTACCAGTTAACATTCTTGCAATATGCAAATAAAATATGCAATCAGGTGCTAATTTTTATACCAATGTGGTTAATGTTTTCTATTGTGTATAAAAAAATTTCTTTATTAAGATTATATTATTGTACTTCAATATTTAAATTGTAAATTTCATGTAAATTGATGTTATTAGCATATTACATTCAACCACATTTCTAAAAGACATGCTCGCTGATTGTTCTTCTTTTGTGTGAAGTATTTCTTTCAACTGAAGTAAAAAGTTATTTAGATAAGTTTGCACACATTCAGTTATGTGAAAAAATTGCCTGTACACATTTTTATCTGAACATTGCCTGTGCACAGCAAACTGCACAGTATGTCTTTAAAATTGTCAACAATACTACACATGTAATAGTCAAATTTATACAGAGAGATAATAGTAACTTATACAGAGAGATAATAGTTATTAAAGAAACAAGGTTGATTTGGACTACTTTATGATGTTATGTGAACTGGGCATCTTTCAAAACTTTATTTACAGCAGCCCTGGGATTTTTTTTATTTCATTAAATTACTCAATAGCTAGGCATTGAATGAGTTTATTTCAACAATAATGTCTTTCATTCTTTGATTGATTTCTCATAAGCATCAAGAATTGCATAAGCATTTGCATTTTATATACTTAGGTTTCTGTAACGTGGCTGATGAGAGCTGTTACGGCTTCGTCCAATCGGGAGCTTAAACGTCACCACAGTGACATCACCGTGATGACGTTTTTGCTCTCGATTGGATGACACCGTAACAGCTGGTAACGTGTCGTCGGCCAGGTTAGAGAACCCAAGTACAGTTAAATTTTATTATCATTGTTAAATTGTATCAATGTTATTGTGTATTTAAAATTGTTTGTATCCAAGGTTGGACAGTAAATAAATAATTGTATTTGAAATACTTGTTCATATAAATAATTCATTTTATAATTGAAAAACTGTATTTTTGAGTTTTTTGGACATGCATTTTAGAGATGTATTTAAATACATTTGTAAAATGCATGTATAGATGTATTTAAATACATTTTTAAAATACATGTCCAAAAAACTAAAAAATACAGTTGTTCAAATACAAAATGTATTTAAAACAAGTATTTCAAATTCAAGTATTTAAATACAGTATTTACAAATACAAATTGTATCAATGTAAATCGGTTAAGTTAATTGTAAGTAGTAGAAATGAGTTAATTAAGATAAATGTTTGAAAATTCTCTTTATTTTTTTTCTGTATTCTCGGATAAAAAGAATACAGTTCAATACAAAAGATAAGATATAGAAGATAAAAGAACAGACACATATTTATCTCATAATATCACCTGAGTGAGTGTTATTCAGTGTTTAGTGCACCATTGTTGACATATTAATAATCATTTTGATAGAAGGGTGCACTATTATTTCTCATGAGAAGTACACAAAGCGTAAATGAAACCACTTTCCTGTTCATGGTGTTGTTAACTGAGATGATTTCATATTTTGATAGAAGCATCAGCAATTATGTGTTGCCAGAATTACATAAATGCCTGTATAAGAAATCTTCCTTCTTGAGACTTGTGAAAACATTGCAATTGAAGTAAAATATGGGAGTACATATTCATGATTTAACATGAGGTAAATTTTCTATTTATTCATAAAATATTGGCAAAGGAAAATGTGCAAGTTCATGGTGAAGGCAGAATCTCATTTAATCACGATTTTTGTACAATTGGCAAAAAATGTAGACAGTCTGATTTAAAATGTTTTTCCTAATGAGCAATTTTCACTCCAACTAATGAGTATGTGGATCTTGTAAATGTAAAGATCATGCACGTGTTGCCTGGTGAAATTAAAACATATTATTTTTTTCAATAGACATTGTTCTTCAGAGTGTTCAATGCATGCACTCTACTTTTGAATTTTTAAATTTTATTGAAACATCTGAGATATCATTCAATAAGCTATAGTTAAAGGTAGGATTCCTTGTTCATTAACTGAGAAATCATGATGCAACATGGTTTTTCAATGGTACATGACTGAAAGTGAAGGGAAAAAAAAAAAGTTTTTGTTAAATGTGAAACACAAACTGGTTGTGTGAAACAGCAATCTGTGTTAATACCAACAACTCCCATTATACGTCTACCTACTGATTTCAATTTCAATTTAACAAACAACAGTTTCCATTAAAAGTTTCATTTGAAATTACAATAAATAAATCATGTAGTGGGATGGGCAGTGATTCACACATGAACAACTAGGCCTCCTTATGAGTCTCCAGTAATAATTATTTATTTATTTATTTAATGTTCTGTGAAGAAAAGCTGTTTATATAGTTATAAAAAATAACCAAACATTGTGAATGAATAAATGATAAAAAATCATTTTCTTTATCAAATTCCTTAAAATTTGTGTTAATATTAGTGTTTGTTATTTATTTTTTATTATAACAAAAATATTACACAGAAATAACATATTTTCATTAAGCAAAAAGTACATCATAATTGACAAAGATTGGTGATAAATTATCAATTTATGTACTAACGTAAAACTCTAAAATACCCTAAATGTACTGTTAATGTTAATAGTAATTTAAAGTCAATACAAAGTTCAAATAAATAGAGCTCAGAATTCAAATTTTCTTATTAATACATGCACCAATATTAGTTGTTACTAGAGTGTGGATTCATATGCACTAAATATCCTGAAAATATACATGCAAATATGTTTTAAAAATAGGAAATTTTAAAAAGAAAAATATGCACAGAAAAAAGTGCATGTTCTATTGTACACATTTTCTGGTGTAAATCTTTTTCTGTTATCTGGAAGAATGTTCTTACATCAAGAAAAATTTATTTCAGCTTTGTATGAGTTTAGGGGACAATGCTTAAAAGCTACAATCTGTTTAGCTGTGTAATTTTCAACACTGACTTTCATCCTGTAAAATATCACTTATCTTTTTCACCGTTCTCAAATCGGGATTCTTTCTGCATTTTTTCCGCAAATGACAACTTTTCCCTGTAACCTTGAAAAGCAATAACCTTTTCTTCATATTCTGTCGGGAGTCTTTAAGATATTTTTCTAGTTCGCATGGAAAGACCGTGCCTTTTCGTAAATCTTCTACATCATGGCGTTGACCCAACGAAATTTTCAACATTCTTTCTTCTTGCGATACTTTTTAACTTCTGTGATAATCAATTTAGTAGAAATACAAATTCCCGTTTTCAAGTGTTCAAAAATTTGGTTGTTACATATATATATATATATATATATATATATATATATATATATATATATATATATATATATATATACTATATATATATAACTTCATTTTCATATATATATATAAATCTAACTTCATTTTCTGTGCACGTCTTCTAGAATTCAGTGGGAAATACAATTATTCAAATTATCGTTTCCATGTTGTCGCGGCAGGAAGTAATAAGAGCCAAAATTTATTGCTTATTTATCCTTGAAAATAGATTTTATTACATGGGAGTTTTTTTTTTGTTTTTTCTCCCTTTCAAAATTCAAAATTTATTGCTTATTTATCCTTGAAAATAGATTTTATTACATGGGAGTTTTTTGTTGTTTTTTTCTCCCTTTCAAAAATTCAAAATTTAAGTAGTATATGACTTAGTGTAGGGATCACAGAATTTTGAAAATGTGCACACAATTCACTTTTCCCCATAGCACGTCATACGCAGTTTTTTAACTGTTTTTTGACGTAAAATAAATAAATAAATAAATAAATAAATAAATAAATAAATAAATAAATAAATAAAATTTCACATCTATTCATACCATTCATAGTGAATTCAACGACGCGTAACAGTCATGGATACCACAAAAAGGAGTGTATGAATAGATGTGAAATTTTTACAGGGTTGTCGCAGTGACCTTGAAAAGTTTGGTAAATACTAACACAACCCAAATGCGGAAAATAAATAATTTATATAATATGTTTGTAGATGCACGGCGACCATTTTTCGTCCATTGCTTAGAGCACGTGGTTCCTAATATATTCCGCCAAAGTCCAGTAGTGCTGCAGCAAAGCCAGTATCTAATTTATTCGCAAGAGGTCAGTAGCGGTGCATAAGATTAGAAAAATTTCATCTAATAAAAATGTTTTAAAATAAAGTGAAAGAAAATTATAGTATTTTATTAAAATTTGAACAAATTACGTTAAAAATAATATTAAACACCGTGGTTTGCATAAAATTGATCTTTTCCCTCATTCACAAGAATTGAATATGAAGACAGCCCGGGAAACGTCGGGTATTTTGCTAGTTCTATATACTTAACATTCAAACAGTTACAAACATTCCCATCCATTGTATAAGACGCATTCTGTTTATTTGACGAGTTTGTGAAGGGGGAAAAAGTGCGCCTATACACCGGCAAATACGGTAAGTTAAAATTGAAAATTTTATGAAATATCAAACTGCAATACCACAACTAATGAAGTTACGATAAGCTCTAATATCTTTTTCAATTTTTAACCAATTTTTTCCCATCAGTTCCACCATTGAGCCTCTTGTCTTGTGGGGCACTGGACAATCACCTGGCCTGCGCATGCCTAGTGCCGTCACTGTCTTAAAGTATTATTTTCCCCTTTGCAATTCCCCAGTAATGTGTATAGCCCGGTATTCTCGGTACAGTTTTCGTGCAGATTCTCCTACAGTTTCTACACAGAAACTTCAAGATCCCAAACTAGAAGAGCAAAAGCCAAAAGCATCTCTACGTTTTCTGTATGAATCACCACAGACCGCCGCTAGGGGGTCTAAAGAGAAACAACTGAATTGCGCCATTCGAGTACTGTCAGTGGTGGTATTTCTGTGTGTGCGTTCTGGTTATGATCTTTATTTGTTATTAATCAACCACGAGGAACATAGGGAACAAAAATAGGGAGTCAAGTATTGGGAAAAAGGAAGTTTGTCACAATATATCACTTCACACAATCGCACTTTGTCACACCTAACCACAAAATCGCAATGGCTGATCACCGTTAGTGAATCATTCTGTCGCTAGAGGCGCTTGAGTCAAACTAAGGTTTGCTGCATGAAAAATTATGAACATGTTCATATAGAAAATGTGCTGTCTGGACTGCACGTTTTCTGTACGTCCTATCTGCACGAAAACTGTACCGTGTATACCAGATTTATCAAGTTTTGTTGAGAGCTTTGTTCCTGTGTTGGAGTTCTACTTGGATTTCTAAAACATGGTCGATGAAAGCTGTTAAAGTTTCGTCCAATCGGAAGCTTAAACGTCACCTTGATGACGTTTTTTCTCGATTGACCGTAACAGCTCATCAGCTGTCATCGGCCAAGTTAAGAAAACCCAAGTATAAGCTGGAATACGAACACGCATGTATACACATATCCATTTATTTCCACCATGCACATATCCATCATTTTTTCTGGATTAGTATTTTCGACAAATTTGAGGCAGTGTTTACACTGATGCAAGATAAATAATAGTATTACCTGTAATAATAATAATAATATTTATTTAATGTTGGTTATATGATCACAAACACTTTGCACATATTTTGGAGAAATGAAAAATTGTTTTTTAAAGCTGTAGCTCACTTGGTATTTGGTGTCGAAAAAAAAGTCCCATAAAAAAGAAGTAGGAAATTTTATCCTCTTTAAAATTGACTTTAATCATTTTCCCACAGGAATCGTAGAGAAAAACTCATAAAAAGTCAGAAAAAATACTGGTTGTTTGGTCCTCCTAGTTACCACCGGGTCTGGGAGGTTGAAAGTTTTAACTAGTGCCTGGGTACTAGTCGCGCGACTTTTCTTGACGTCTCCCAACGCGGGGTGCGGGGAGAGGAGACTTCTCCCTACGTCACATCCGACGGGAGTTGCCAACTGTAACATTATTAATACTATTCGCGCCTCTTTCACTCTTAATACAACAGGACATTATAGACGATAAAATAGAACAAATAATAACGTAATTATTAGCAACCACAAATGAAATTAATTAGATAATGATAATATTGCTTATTAAGGAGATAAGATATTAGTGTACGTACTTAATTTTCATCTTCTGAATAATGTGAATCATCGCTTGAATTCTCTGTAGTATTAATTACAATGTAATTCACTACAATTTCCATTATTCCGTCTTTTTGCCAGTATTCTTTTTCTAGATGTTTTACACGGTTGCAGTAACCTTCCCAGTCCGAAACAGTTACAGCTTCAAACCCTCTGACTGTTAATTCACGCAGATGCGTAGCTGACATGTCCCCGGATATATTGTGTTCCGTAAAATACCTTTTAGTTTTTGCCCATACTCAATTGCATTTAAGTCGCAATTGTAGGGAGGAAGACGAATGACTGTGTGACCAGCACCTACAGCCATTTCATCTATTACGTACTTTATTCCCGCCCGTCTTCCATGAAGAGCTTCATTTTCACAAGAAAGCGAGACCTCCAATCAACAATGTCTCCACTTTCTAACAATCGAATCGTAATCGTAATCACCAAAATCCGAATCGAATAAATCACAGGGCACAACAATAACAGCGAAAACGCGAGAACAGAATTCATTCGAAAGCAGAGGTAGGCAGCCCTGACAATCTTGCCGTGCCGTTCCGTGTGAGACCAATATTGTGACCAGATCATACCGGATCATACCGAGTCGTGCTGTGTTGAGCACTAGGGAGCTCAGACGTCAAGAAAAGTCGCGCGACTAATTACATAACCATAGCACACCCAAAGAAAAATATTTTATGACCCTTTTCGAGTTAAATGCACCTAACAACTGGACTAATATATAACCACATTTCTGGTCCACTCGTATTTGCACCCTTTGCCAATTTTATTTTTTCAATAAATGGAGACATTCTAAATGAAACATGTAAGCAAGTTTTCTCAATCCCGATTGCTAAGGCATAGTACACTCTTCGACTGAGCATTTTAATGACTTGCACCAGTTTGAATCTTCATCTACAAATGTGCTTTGCTGCTGTATGCCTGTGGTTAAGTCTGAGGAAGAGGCCAGTGTAAAGCAAACTGGTTGGTCCGCACTGAAGTTAAGATTAGGCACTTCACCATTTGCAATTTAAAAATATCTGCTGATACTACTAACCAAATAAGTCTCACGTTTGATATTTTGCCACAGTTTACAAACTCAAACTTACTATGCATTCACTGTCATTTTATATCCTTTGATATTATTGATAATCCTGAAAATGTCCCATGTATGGTTTAGGTATTTGTGTTTACACAGATGTTTTGAGAAAAACATCTTGTCGGTATTAAGGATCTTGGGAACATGGATTTTGAATATTCTCATATGGGAAAGTTAAATAGAACAACAAATAGGAGCAAGAAAAATCCAATTTGTCAATATCAGAGCTTCACAAGATGTGTTTTAGGAAGGAAAAGAAGAAAAGGAAAAAAATCACTTTTTCCAGAATTCCAGAACTTTTTCTAGAAGAAATACCAAGCAACTAGAAAACCCAGCCTCCAAGGTAGATCCTAGCAAAACTCCAAACTCAATCACCGAAGAATCTACGGTTTTGAAAATAATATAATGTGAAAGTAATGTAAGCTTGAAGTTCAAAATTCATTTAGTTCAAATGAACAAGATCTTTGTTGTTCATTGATTAAACCATTTTAATATTTCTAATGTTGTTTTTTGTAAGTCACTAAAATTTTGGAAAACAAGTAAAAGTCAAACTTTTTTTTTTGTCAAATGGTTCCATTTCTCGAATTTAAAAATGTCTCAAAATACATATTCAAGAGCGTATTTAAGTGATAATGATTGGTTTATGTACTCTTTTCACAGGTACAAATAGGTCAGGGAATAAAGAATGCGGAACGTTTGGAAAAAACAAAGAAATCACAATTTGATAGTTTATTTTATCTTCTGAAAAAGCTAATGCTTATATACATAATTTAATACCGATACACATAAAAATTCACCATCAAAAGACATCTAATAATTGCTTTGCGGCAGCACTCCAAAGTTAATTTTCTCAAGAGTCCGGCACATGCTCAAAGTGGGCAGCTATGATTTCACTCGCAGAGGTTCTGGCTGCTAGAGCGCTTCCCATCTGCTGTGTGCCAGTGCAGGGTGGGTGGAATTCACCTGTGCAGATTTCTTGATCAGCGACTCCTATTTTTCGATTTGATCTAATTGGTTGGAATACTATAGTTACAGTAATGTTTGTCTTTCTGTGAGGCACATGAGAATGGTGTACTAATGACCCTGCACTAGTGCTCGAATGTCTGCTGCTCTTGTTTTGCTCCAACCATCGACAGTAAAACGTGCGTTTGTAGCCATTGCATAAATATCAGAGCAGATGATTAACACTAAGCTCACAGAATTCAAACTCCTGTCTGATGGCCATTTTTGTGATCTTGCCAGCAAAAATGGTTTTGAGTATGGTTTGCAATGAAGCCCATGCCACATGGTGAGTCATGGCTATAACACTTCTCAGTACACTGAAGTGGAATCATTCCTGTAGTCATCTGCAAAAAGGTGACAATGTCCAAAAAGGACAAAAATGAAAGTTCTAGTCTTTTTTTCTTCAGTTAAAAGCCGACATATTTAGCTTCAATAGTTATAATTGAATACCTAAGTTATAATTGCTGTCAATTTACGACTCGCTCACACTCTGATTTCTGTCATCTGCCAAAAGCTAATCAGTTCAAAACTTCATGACAAGACATGTCACATTATTTTTAACAATATTTCCAGATATCAAAATTCCTTATTTCAGAAACCTTGAAAATGTTTAATTTGTGCTATTGTCAATAATGCAGAATACTATAATAATAATAATAATAATAATAATAATAATAATAATAATAAATTTGAATTGTAGCAGAAGAGCAAGGCTCATTTATCCATGTGCTTTATGTTGTAAAAATACTGGTCACAGCTACCCCAAATAAATAAGCTAAGAAGACAGACACTGAAATTAGGATACCATAGGATTGGTATCCAGTTGTTAGAACATTAAAAGTTAAAATCCTACTAATGGTTCATCAAATAATGGCCCACAGATTTGATATTTAAATACTTTGAAAATTTCAGTTGAACTTTTGACAATCACATTTCTTCACAGAACACTCCAGAGTCCAGAATGTTTGATGCAGTTTTGTGATGTAAATGTTGACTTAAGGGGCAACTCAGTAAGGTAAACATGATGATCTGCTGGTATCTGGATGACTATGATATTTTAAATGATGCTCAGCAGAGGAAAATTAATAGCAATCTTATTTAGGTGTATTTCAGGCCTGACCAGAAGTTTACTCTAAAACTCTATTACTTCTCTCTTTTGTTTCTCAGGCTTCTAAAACAGCTGATTTCAATCGTAAGGTTGGAAGGAATAGAACATCCCAGTAATACATAAACAATAAAAGAGAAAAAGTGAAATGTTTAAATATACGTTGGTTTGAATATATTTTCACATTTGCACAAGTGAAGTTTCAATACTCTTAATCTAATCAAGAAACATGTGGCAGATACCACCAACTTTTCATGGACCTGTACCTATCAATCTTGAAAAGAAAAATGATTTGTTAACCCAGCCTAAGGAACTCGAAATGAGAACTGTATTGGGTCACAATATTACATGTACTTTATAAACTTATGTAAGACTAGAATTACAGAAAGTTTTTGAGTTTGGATTAAATTTCTTTGTTAGATAGGTACATAAAATATTATGCAATAAAAATAGCATTTCAATGTAACCCTTCTGCCATAGCAGACATTTTAATTTTAAATCTGTTCTCTGAAAATATTACAAAAATATGAGCTTTTTCCAGATGACTACAGAATATTTAAGGGTCGTGTGAGCATTTGATCTTCTCATGGCTGTCAGCATTTTCAAAAATCCATAAATATCATGAAGCACATTATCAAATCAAATATGTAACCAAGCTGACAAGTAATGTATAATAGTGTATTGTATTCACAAGATCATACAGGATAAAGCATAAATGGGTGAGGCAAAAATGGACGAAAGAAACAGTTCTTGGCTTCTACAAGAGATGAACACCACCCACTCCTGTTGCAGCTACACTTTCGGAATGGCGAAAGAAGAAGCAGAAATGTGAGGTGAAGTTCGCCAATCGTATGGCAGTGTGTATCACCCACCAATCCATTTGGGCTGAAGGGAAAGAGCAAGCCAAGCAAGTAGGAGCAGGGGCTTGGGCGTTGCCCCAATATACCACATGTCCTTCAGGGCTGGGGTGCAGCTCACAGAATATTTACATCATTACATTTATAAAAGAGAATCCTCAAGTAAGAACAATCTAAGCTGTGCCATTCATCTTTATTAACACACAGGGTCCACACGACCCAAGATAATTGGGCCCCCAAGCGTAAGTGCTAACAGTCTGCACTGAGAGGGGGCGAGCTGGGCTGAGAAGAGTCTACGGAATTGTGCTTCTATGTGCGAGAATGACACATCCTACAAGCGAACCTACATGGTGCAACAAACTTGCTCTCGTGATTCCCTTATTTATTTTTCTCAACACTAACAACATACCAAAAAAAAAAAAAAAAAAGAAGCATACTGATGTCCACAATAAGAGATTTTTTGGTGTGTGTATGTGTGCGGGTGGTGCAGGGGTTGTTTGTGTTCGCCGAGTGGCCCCTCACTGCTGCACGGACAGTGTCCGGTGCATAGCGAAGCCGATGGTGTAGTTCCGGGAGGCACGACCCATGCGGCGGAGGCGGCCTGTGGGCACACACACACTCATTTACAAACATTAACTCTTGAAATACAACATTACAACTGTTACCAACAATTCATCATTTTCCTAGCTCTCTTTTAAATTACAGCAAAAAAATTTTTTTACTTAATTTATTGTTTGTAAAGATATACACAATTTTTTATGGTGTTTACTAGCTTCCACCTTGTTTACTACTTATGGCTTATAATAGTATCTTGACTTTTCTTTCCCATGCTCTAGAAAGGAAATATCTATCAATCAAACAAATCCTTTCTTATAAATATTATTCTTTTTACAATCTTAGCAATGCTTTGTAAGAAGCAAGATAATGAAGAACTATATGTATTCTGTGAAAATTCAAAACCTTTCATGTGTGAATTAGCAAATGTTGAAATGGCAGGGATGGGTAGTTAATTACTTAGTGGAATACATTCTGTATATCCAAATAATAAAAATGTATACCACAAGATTCAATGATTGAGGTTGAAAAATAAATGTTGCTTCTTCACATATATAATTTATCATGATCAACCAAATATGTTTGTCAAAAGCATGATCAACCAATATTGTTTCCATATATAAGTTCCATGAAATTCCCAAATTTCTGAAGTTTCTTGTATTCTCCCACTGATGTTACCCAGAAGTTTACAAGTTAATTACTACTTAATTGTGACTAAAATGTATAAAAAACAAAAAACAACATAAATAAAAAGTAAATAAATAAACTTAATAAATTTTAAAAAATTGAAGTTAAAACTTCTGTAAGTTAATTACTTAGTGAAATCCAGTGGCATAGAGACTGGCAACACCAAGATGCTGAATATTCCCATGTAAAATATTATCAAGGGTCTTCAAAATTATAATGAAAAATTAGCAAAAAGGTTTTATATCAACTACATAAAAACTTATCACTTGTGTTCTAATAATTCATATTATGACAATTCTCTTTTTTTTTTTTTTTTTGAAAAATCAAAGTGGATAGCATTATGGCATTCAAACCAGTATCAGCTCATGGCTTCATGAAGAGGTGGTTTTCCAGCCCAGATTATGCACTAGGCAACAATTAGCTTCCCAAGGGTGTTTTATCTTTCTTTTTACACCCCCTCCTCTCTCCATGTATTGTTAATTCAGAATAATGAAATAAAGTTTGCCCTTTACTGGACCCCAACCACAGTTTTTGCTGTCAATCAGCACTGATTCAATTTCAGCAGATTCAGAATTAGATCTGGGTTTCCCAATACAATCATAATCACAATCAAAGATAATTCATTGTTTTCTTATATAAAGCTACAAAACATTTAAAAATAAATTATACATTTGCTCATCTTTTTTAATTTTACATTATTCCCAACAATGAAAATCAAACATTTACGCAATTATAATGCGCATATTTACAAAAACTTGTTTATATTTATGAAAATTGAAAATGATAATAGTACATGTATATTTTGAGTTTTCATCCAGAAGGTAACTTTTACCTCCTATTCATTTCATTCTGCATTGTTTCTGTATGTTTTTTCCATACTATATTTGTCATAAAAGTGTAAAGATGTAATAGATATATTATTCTTATTTGATATCCTTTTTGTTGCACTCAAGTGCTCTGCAAACCAGCAGATTAAATTTGAGCAACTCAACTTTATGTATTGGATTTTGACTTGTTGCAACCAACACACCTACACCTTTTCTTGTGCAAGAGATGTTCAAGTTTTTATACAATATTTTGGTTTGTTTACTACAATTTTATTATGTTCTCAAACAATAAATGAATATTGTAGTAAAGTTTCCTTTTCATTCAAAAAATCTTAAATAAAATTTGGTAACTTCTTAGCTGCCTAAATATTATTGGGAATGACAGTATTCTTTCCTTTTATTTTGGTGAAGCATAACATCCTAAATGTGCTCTAGTAATGTCATGCTCATTTTCAAATCAGAGATTTCAGGGAACAGATAAGGATTCTTCAATTACCATTATTCAGCATCCCCAAGTGCGAAAATCTCACTATGCCACTGGTGAAATCATTGAAAAGAAATTTTGTTCTTGTATACTTTACTTCGACAATTTTTTAAAATCATCTGTGAAGAAACTAAAAGAATACAGTTGAATATTAATAGTTTTGTGAAGTGTAAATACATTTTTAAACAAAATAAAAATGAAAATATGTATTTCTGAACATATACTGTTTCCTGGAAAAAATTGAGATTTTCTTTTAAATGTTCATCTTCATTGTTTTTAACTCTCCCAATGAGAACATTTAAAATAATTAATAATTTACAAGAACTTTTGTAGCACAATTTTCCTGATTTTTATTATAATTTATAACTACTAAAAATATTTTGTAAGCAATCTCAAAAATTGTCAATATGTTTTTACAAGAAAACACAATACCACCTATTTACATTTCTTTCACAATTGAAATTTACTCTCAAATGACAATGGGAATTCCCTGCCACCTAAGACCAGCAAAAAGTTAAAACAATTTGCACAAATACAAAGAAATCAAATCAGGCGGTATTGCATTATTTTCTTAAAAAAAATTAGCTTAAAAAGACAAGGAAGTCAATTCTACTAGCCAAATGTTTTCTCAAGAGATTTTAAAAGAACAGCAATGGTAAATTCCATATTATACTTAATACAAAGAAAAAAAAAAGGTATTCTTGTCAACTTCAATGTAGAAAGTAGCATCAAGCACCCTAAGGGCTTAACTTAAGCATCTGTGGGAGAAGGCATTTTGCATCTACTGGCTTTGACATATCACATCAACTTCCAATAAACCAATTATTGTCAACTTACAAGCAAATAAAAATGAACTGCCAAAGTGTACTCTAGCCATAAGCAAAATAGGTGCTCTAAGCAACCGGTTCAACCTGTCCTCCACATAAACATGCGACTTGCAGGCGCAGGAAACAAACCAGTTACAATGACAGACAAGAGAAGAAGAGAAACACAAGATGGAAAGTAATCAATTTTTACATGAATCCCGTGGGTTAAAGCAGTGTATACAATTGAAATCACACCCCACACTCTTTTGAAAGGATCATGTGATTACTTTTCATTTTAAATCTGAAATATCAATAAGTATATGTATTAAAAATCACACAAGATAATTATTTTTAAACAAAATTTGTTACAAAATACAAATATATCATTATAACTTACAGAGTACCTGATGTCACGAATAAACTGGTGGTTTGTGAAGAATGAATGCTTTATGATTATGAATAATACATCAATATTAATAGAACACTATTTACAAGATGATGTGTGAAAAAAAAATCTTGAAACGCACGTATTGGTTTTACTGTACAAATGTATGTAGTAAAGGTTAGACAGAACCCCATGTTATACAGATTTGAAATCAGCTAGAGAAACACTACCTATAAGGCAAACGGGTACAAAACAATGGGCAAAAGGGCTAGTTTCAAACACCAAAGAACACAAGGAGCCAACAGCACATTACTCAAGACGAAGGTAGGTTCCACATTGGTAAACACTTCAGTGGAAAAACAGGACTGCATGTATGACTGATTAACTGGATAAGAGTTGTATTTGGAAAGGTGCTTCAATTTTTAGAGGGTAATAAATATCTAATGCACAATGAGAATTTATGGTACAATATGATGACCTTCCTTCACTTACAAGCAAAAAAATTCTATTGCATCAACCACTAATGTACAAAGAGAGAAGATTATTGTTCTAGCATTAAAATTTAAAAATAAAATAAAATAAAATTGGGCCACTAGATCTACAGCAGAATTCAAACATCATGCTTTATAAAGGAAATCTCCAGAAACATTCTGTCCTTTCAAATCTCTCAAGAATAAAAAACATTTCATTCGATAGGGAAGATGATCTCCGCCTTAATCGCAGCAATTCCCAAACTGTGTAACTGAACATTGCTACTTGCACATTAGCATTACTCGCAATAAATTTTCAATAGATGAATTTTATATAGAAAATAATATATTAACAGAGAGGTTCTTTGAATTAAAGTAGGTAGTACTGTAGTCTCACACAGTGATTTAGTAACACCTACCTACTCAAAGAAATAACATGTACACTAACCATGACTATTCCTTACTTTGCAATCAAAAGATTAGGAATAACACTTTTATTGACAAATGGAGTTGAAAATAAAATGAGTGACTTCACAGAATGGGAAACACTGCTATAATTATATCCATAATGTTTTACAATGATACAGAAAACATGAAACTTCACTGCAAACATGCACAAAAATTTCTCCAAGAAAAAGAACACAAAAGCAGAGTAGAAGTAAGGATTGGTCTGGCGTTCATAATGTATTTGATTAACAAGTGACAATTTTGAATACATGAAACATATGTTTACAAATGTATGAATGGATGATATATAAGTAATGCAATACTACTACCTAGAAGAGAGTCATCATCGCACTACGAGCTTGTTGCTCCAACACGAGACAGGCGTACTGCAAAACAGAGGAACACACTTCAGTGGCACTCTGCACTGACCTTCAGCACAATGACTGCTTGGTGCTGCCAGCAAACATGCAACCTCATTCAGTTCTAGGCAGCAGCTTACACACCACAACTTTGAGGTAGTACACTGCCTGTGGCCTAGAGTTTCAAAGCATGCACCAATAATTCTACTTCTTTCATTTTACATTCCGACTTTCTCCATTACTTTCTGTCTTGTAAGAAATTAAACTTCCTCTTTAGAATCTGTTTTTGTTCTTTCACAATATTGTTCATTTCAACAAGTTTAAGTACACTAAGCATGCTATTAAAATATTATTACAAAATGCAACACAGAAAGAGGCAAGTGAGTTTCCTAGGCAATACTCGGATGAAATCGGAAACATACAAAATGCACACTTTATTGCAATTCCTGAGATACACAGAATTCGGTGTCTGATACAATATTGAAATGCACGCCACAGGCAGTGTGCATTTGCTGGTAGCACACAATCAAATGAACTATACAGATACATGCAATTACTTCAGATGTCCTCGACGTGCATTCATGTCTTGCTGTAAGAGTCACAATGAAAACAACAAGGACACCTCCTCTCGGACCCACAGTAGGAAGGTTTTGAAGATTGGAATAGTTTAGGAGGAAAAGAAAAACAAGAAAAAAATAAAAATAAAAAATCAAATGAAATTGAAAAAAATAAAAATACAAACTTGGTATATGAGCGCACATGAATACTGATCGAAATTAAAACTGTTAATTTCAACAACACTTAATTGCATGGAGCCTTTTTAACCTGTCAATTTATTGAAAGGTCTCCATTAAAAATTTTCTAGTTCAGCCACAAATATTACAGAAAACTGTGCAAAGTGCAATGCTCAAGGGTATCGTATCCATTGGAAGTTAATTTGTGAAACAATTATTGCATGAAAAAATAATAAAATTTTAATAAGAAGTAATATTAAAATGTTTAATTAGTATTTAATAAGCACAAAAAATGACAAAAGTGAAATTTTG